>VDFB02000007.1:125188061-125221027 GCA_007258455.2 Sequoia sempervirens | reverse complement strand
GAAACATGTTTCGTTAAGGTTCCAAGTTGAGAATGTGATTTTAAAGAAATATTTGTGTAATTTTTTGAGAAAAGATTTGTTGGCAACGAATGTATTTTCTAAAATATTGAGATGTTGAAGAAAGGTGTTGTCACACATGAAAGGGACAACTCAAGCAAACAAAAGAGAAAGATAAAGAGAAAGCAAAAGAGAAAAACACAAACAAAGGGCATAGGGGTGGCCTGGTATTTTGGGGTCAAAACTACTCATAAATATATCTATCTATATATATGTGTGTATAGTAATAGTATATAAATGAATTGTCATCGACCCCCTACTATATCAGGCCATGTGAAGAATGCACGAGAAGTCAAAGTAAAAATAAAAAATTGGGTCAACAGGGAAGGGAAGGCTAAATTCCCCCAACGCTTTGCATCGTCCCCAATTTATCAAAATTCAAGCACAAACATGGAAGAATAATGATACAAATAGAAGAAGGTTTACAACACAAAAACCATGCCTGTATCCAAGCACCAATAGGGGTGACAAGGGTCATCCAGACACACATAGCACAATCATGGGGGAACACATCACAAAACACACACACACAAGATCAAGAAGAGGCATCCTCCTAACATTGATCAACCAAGAGGTCATTCACTTCCCACTCTAGATCATTGTAGGGGGAAGGAGGAAAAGCCTAAAGTGGTGGGATGTTAAGAGGAGGAGCATCCAGCCCTCCTGAAACAAGGGCCAAGGAAGAGGGCCCTGCAAGGTCTTCTTTGCCAAGCTCTTGTGGAGCTAGGGTCAACAATTTCATGAAGATCACTGACAAGGCTAGAACTTCATCCACAAAGTTAAAGATGCACCCCACAAGAGTGTCATGTTTAAATTCCATGGATGAGGTAGGTTGTGCTTGAGATTCACAGCTAGGCTTTCCAAATAACTCAGAAGCAGTGACAAACTCAGGGGAAGTTGGGGCTGGTTTCGTCACTAGGACCAAACAAGTCAGCACGGGACCACCTTTTGAAGAAGGTGGCCTCCTCTTACACCCTTCACTACTAGAAGGACCACACTCCACTTTTTTCTTCGTCGGAGGAGATGAACTCCCCACAAACGAGGCTAGAGGTGTGGAGGAAGAGGAGGAAAGAAGTGCAGTGGATACAACTGAGGTATTAATCATATCCACAGGATTTGGGAAAGTCTAGATGTCCATAATGGACATCAACAAAGGTGGCTCCACCAAAGGAGCGACGAACACCTGTACCCCCTTAGGGTTAGGCACATTCGTGCTCACAACAGAAGCCAGAAGTAATGTAGGACTAGACTAAAGAGAAGCATAAGGAAGGGAAGAGAACGACACTACAAGAGTCCCTAAAGCAGGGGCAGTCATCTCTTCCTTCTTCCTTTGTGAGGCAACCTGCTCAGCCAAGAGAGCCTTTCACCAGAGCTTGTGCTCACACACAAGGTGGTTTCTATGAATCTTTGAGTTGGAGGGTGGAGGTTATGAAGGATCAGAAGGCTCCTGATCAACCATAGGAACGTCCACTACAGTCATCTCCAACAAAGGAACTGATTCTTGAACGGGAACAAGAGAAATAGGTTGAGGAGCAGTAGGGGGAGTCAGCTCAAGAGCCTCGGTAGTGGGCCTCTTCCCATTCATTGTTTAGGAGTAGGAGTGGTAGGAGGCCATGGATTGAATTCCCTTCGGGAACCTTTCTTTTTTCCATATAAGTAATACCACAGTTCAGGGTATTCATTAGGGAGATCTGATATCTTGAGCTTGGGCCTATACCAAGGAGGTATCATTGGACTTAGTGGATAGCCGCCAAGCTGAATTGTGCAATACTCTTCCCAAGAAAGGGGAGAGGACAAGGCTGTTTGGGGAAAGGCAACCTTCTCTTTTCCTTTACAGGAAGGAGAGGGAGTCAGCATGGACTTCTCCTCTCTCTTTTGGGAAGGGGGAGCAGTCGGTGCAGACTTCTCCTTCTCCTCTCGGGAGGAGGAAGCGATTGACTATTGTATCAAAAGAAGGGTCAATTTCAGCTATCCATTGCCCCTAGTCTTATACTTTACATAATTTTTGTAAAGTAGGTCCATTCTTGAAGGAAGCGTATCGACTGGGGTAGGCCAAAAGTGATCCAGTGGATCTCCACTACGGGACACCAAGGGTTGGTATCCAGTGTCATGCACTACATGCATGACACCTTCGTTAGAAAAATTTAAACACCTATGAACAATGAAGGTGATTCCATTCATGGAAGGTAGCCAAGGTATGCCTAGCTTCAGCCTGAACAGATTTGACTTTGGAATAACATTGAAAATCGTGTCAACAACCCTAGGTCCAACTAGGACGGACAAGGTTATCGAGTCATAAGGTTTGAGACACACACCATCATGCGTATGGATGGTAGATTTCATTTCTTCATATTATTCCCTTTGTAATGAATTTAATACTAATGTTTCCTTCGTGATGACATTCACATAGCTCGCGGGGTCTACCAAGACCCCCGTCACAATGTTACCATTGAGGCGAGCAATAATGTAGAGGGGAGAGGGCTTGTTGTTTAAGGGAAAGTCTTGTGATGTGAATATTATGTTTAGTGAATTGGGTGCAAGTAGAGTAGTAGACGTTACCATGACTATGTTAACATAGGCCTTGGGTTGAGTAACAAAATTAGTAGGATCGATAATCATGTTAGCAGAATGTGACTGAAACAGGTTCATGTATATCTGCAATTCACTATTAGCTTTCGCCATTGATTTGTTAGAAATTTTTTTACTCTCATCAAGATGAATAGTACCGTGATGTAGATCTAAGAGGATTCAACAACACATCTCATAAACCTTCAATAATAATTCAAAACAATCTTTGTATAGCACATGCTATTAAGCATTTTATATCACATTGGAAACATAACTATGACAACCCACAATTTAATGCAATGAACAATCATTAATAACTTCCAAAAAAAAAATTAAGCCAATTACTCTAGTAAGATTAAATAAAACATAGTTATAGACCTTTCCTCCATTTTTTATGAAGATCCAACAGTGGAAAAGAAAGTTATTGCATTTTTCCCAAAACTGCAAACCCTAGGTAGGGTTCAAACCTTCCTTCACAAAAATGGTCATAACTTATTCAAATATTAATGAAATTTGATGAGACTTGAAGAAAATGAAATTAGATTCACATGGAAACAAAATACAATTGGTTTTAGATCAAAAATATAGACTTTACAATCTATACCATCACATTTTTTAGAATATAAATTATGCACAATATTGTTAGAATAGGGCAGCCTCACCAAAATAGTCATATCTTCCACAAAACTCAATAAACTTAATGATACAAAAATAATTGGAAACTAGAAACATAGATCTTTCCATACATATATGATAGTTCCATTATTTGTGTGCATATTGGGCCGTACAAAGCACAACTTCAGCCTGTAAACAATGTAAAAATCAGAAAATGCACACAAAATTTGAGGTTGTCATTCATCAAACTTCAAAAAATAATGTCTCCAACCCCCAAATTCGAGTTTTTGAGGGTTATTTATACATTTCCAACCAAAACAAACTATTTTCAACTACCTTTTGATTAGTTTGTTGACATAACACCTTAATGACACTTTTTGACAAGTTGCTTGACAACTTTCTTGAGCAACTTTTCCAATTTTTACAATATGGAACAACTTTAAACATGATTTGACAAATGAATTAAAATATGACTTCCTAAGACTTAAAAACCTCTAAAATTGTTTTATAAACCTTATTATAATACCCAATACAAAAAATAAAGCAACTATTTACAAATGGCCTCGTGGAAGCAAGAAATCAAACAAGTGCTCTTGCACCAAACTCTTGGGGGAAACAGAATTCAAGCCCCTTTGAATTATCTTCTTCCTGATCTTCCAATTCCTTTTCACTTTGTCCTTTTTTTTTCCAAACTTCTTTTGTTCTTCTTCAATATGTTGTACCTTAACCTGCAATTTATTTCTTGTCCAAAAGATTAGCACAATAAAGAAATGAAATATGGCTTCTACCACAATACCTCCATCTTTCTTCAACTCTCTATATGTTTCCAAAAGCGATTCATCCTTGATAATTTATTCTTCAAATCTTGAAACCAACTCAATATCTTCTCCCTCTAAAATTAGGTTCTTCATCTCAACTTCTTCTTCATCTTCATGCTTAGGAGCATCTTTGTCTTCATCTAGGAATTCTTCATGTGCATCTTCATATGCTTCTTCTTCCTCTTTCATCTTCTTGTGCCTTCTTCTTTTCAAAATCTTCTTTATAGGACAAACCATCTTCCTTTTCAATTTCAAACTCCAACTTGTCTCTTGCTTCATCATTTGTTCTATCTTCATCATGGATTCTTGGAACTCTTCTTCAAACCTCTTCAACTCTTTCTTCAACTCAACAATCTCTTTGTCAATCTTCTCTTCCCTTTTCCTCTTCTTTCTCTCCTCCTCTTCTTGCAAATTCATTCTCAAATTATCCATCTTTCAACAAGTCTCTCCTTGCTCACAACTCTCAACTTTCCTCAACTTTCTCTCTACCTTTTCAATGGTAGGAACCAGGTTCTCACATAACTTGTAACCAACCACAATTACAACTCACCAGCCCAAATTATTTTCAGGCTCTTATACCAATTTGATGCAGAGCTAGGAGAATTCAAAAACAAATCTCACAAACCTTCAATAATAATTCAAAACAATCTTTGTATAACACATGCTATTAGGCATTCTATATCACATTGGAAACATAACTATGGCAACCCACAATTTAATGCAACAAACAGTCATTACTAACTCCCACAAAACAAATAATGAAACCAATCGCTCTAGTAAGATTGAAGAGAACATAGTTATAGAAATTTCATCCAATTTTTATGAATATCCAATGGTGGAAAAGAAATTTATTGCATTTTTCCCAAAACTGCAAACCCTAGGTAGGGTTCAGACTTGCCCTCACAAAAATGGTCATAACTTATTCAAATGTTAATAAAATTTGATGAGACTTAAAGAAAATGAAATTAGATTCACATTGAAACAAAATAAAATTGGTTTAAAATACAAAATATAGACTTTACAATCCGTACCATCACATTTTTCAGACTATAAATGTTGCACAATATTGTTAGAATAGGGAAATCTCACCAAAATAGTCATATCTTCCACAAAACTCAATAAAATTCAATGAGACAAAAATAATTGGAAACTAGAAACAAGTATGTTTCTATTAATATATGATACTCCATTATTTTAGTCCATACCAGGTGGTACAAAGAACAACTTCAGCCTGGAAACAATGTAAAAATCAGAAAATGTACACAAAATTTGAGGTTGCCATTCATCAAAATTTAAAAAATAATGTCTCCAACCCCCCAATTCGAGTTTTTGAGGGTGTCTTTATACATTTACAACCAAAACCAACTATTTTCAACTACCTTTTGATTATTTTGTTGACATAACACCTTAATGACACTTTTTGACAAGTTGCTTGACAACTTTCGTGAGCAACTTTTCCAATTTTTACAATATGGAACAACTTTAAACATTATTTGAAAAATGACTTAAAATACAACTTCCTAAGACTTAAAAACATCTAAAATGGTTTGATAAACCTTATTATAAGACCCAATATACAAAATAAAGAAACTACTTACAAATGGCCTCGTGGAGGCAAGAAATAAAACAAGTGCTCCTGCACCATACCGTCCTCGAGCGGTCTTGTATCTCATGATGCAGCCGCATATAGTGTTCAGTATCATGTCTATTAACTCGATGATACTGAAAATAAGTGCTCCCATCATACCAATTAGGGTAAGGCTCCTTAAGAGGCTTAGGACTCGACAAGGATACAATCTTATCCTTCAACAACTTCTGTAAGATAGAACAATAAGATTTTGATAACTTTGTGAAATTTTGGTTACGTCTGAGGCCGTTGTCATAAAAAATGGCTACTACATTTGTAACGGCCTTACCTTTCCCAGAGATTGATACAATGGAATTTCCCTCACAAGGGGAGCACAAGGAGGATCCCCCAAATTAAACCACCGTCTATTGGTATTCTCATAAGGTTGCACACAAATGCGTGAAAGAAGGGTACTTCATAAGGGTGAACTTCTCTTGCCAAGGCTTTTGTAAGTTCCCTATGAATATCTTCTACACATTAGAATCGGGCAGTTGATACAAGATTTGTGAAAGAAGTGCTTGATAGCGTGCTATAAAATTAGTGATTTTTTCGTTATCTCCTTGTTTACATCGGATGAGATCCGAGAAGGTCATCTTTGGCCTGATATTAGCTTGAAACTGTTTAAGTAATTGATTTACAAGTTTGTCAAATGAGAAAATAGAATTTTTAGGCAAGGAACAGTACCACTCGAGTGTTGTATCCTTGAGTGATCAGGGAAACAACTTCACCATTAATGCATCATGGTGGAAGAAGTCAGTGCACAAGGCATTAAAAGTAGACACATGTGTCTATGGATCAAATTTACCACCATATTTTTCAAATTTAGGGATCTCAATTCCTTGTGGGAAGGGAGTATTCAAAATTGCAACTAACAACGAGTTGTGCCAGAAGAAGGGCTGAAAGATAGGTTGGGCAGAGGCTTGGGAGAGACTCATCATCTGGCTCTGTATCTTACCCATATTCTAAAGGAGGGTATTTAGAATAGGGTCATTAGAAGATAGAGGACCATAGGAACCTCCTGTAGAACCACCGTCAAAGCCTCCTCTAGAACCTCCACTGGTGTGACCTTCGCCAAAACCACTACCAGAGCCACCACCACTAGTAGGGCCTCCACCAAAACCACCTCCAATTCTAGAGCCACCACCATGACCTCCACTAGAACCACCTCCACCAGCACCACCTCCGCTACCAAATCCACCGCCACTACGAAAGCCTCCACCACTAGAGGTGACAGGAGGGGTAAAGCTAAATCCCAAAGGGACCTTGTTTACTTTGGTAGTTTTAGGTTTCTCAGAGACCTGGAAGGGATGCTGATAGAAGGGACTGCATCGACCATGTAGATAGACATGGGAGGCATCGACACTCCTATTTGTCCTTCATAATCCTCAAAAGTTGCTCCTTGCATAATGCTAGGAGCATTTGAGGGAGCACATGCTTCTGTCAAACTAGTAAGACTAGCTAGGAGTCATAAGCATGTTCGATATTTTTCAATCATGTACTTTAATTCACTAATGACCCAAGTAGCCCTAGCCATCTTGGAGTTTCTTTCCAAATGATTTTCCAAAGTGTCCAACCCTTTGCTAAGGGTGGAAACATATTCTGAAGGGATTTTAACAACCTCATATACTCATCCACAACGATGGTGTAGGAGATGCAGGAGGAGTTTGGACGTGCTCGGTCTCATCAGAGAATCCTATCTCACCTCCTAACAACTGCTCCTATGCAACTACACTAACAACAAGACTAGATAAAGGGCCTATAGAGAAACTGGTAGTGACCTTCGTACTTTCCATTGGGAGGTGTCATACACTTCTCCTAATGATATACCCAAAATTTGTGGACTAGTTTGTGATGCTCATAAACCTTCACAACACTTAGGAACACAATAGTCATGGAGTACACGAGAGAGGTTTCAACACCAACAAATGAATAGACATTGGTTCATGTTAGGTTCACCAAAAATGTAAGAGAGGGGGACCAACCACGTTCAAGGCCCTAGGTCAAGGAGGGCCAAGAGTGGAAGGCTACCCTAACTTACCTCAACTTAACAAGATGTTGGGGAATGTGGGACGAGAATGATGAGGATTATAAAGTCCTTCAATCAACCTACAGACCCAAAATGCAAGATGGGGATAGGTGAGCTAATTTTAGGGTTCAATGCTACACCTCAGGAAGCTCTCTGCCCGAGGACAAAAGTGTGGTCCTGGGATGATAGTGCAATGCTCAAGCAACTCTTAAGTGTGTCGGTATTCATACGACCAAACAACTAAAGAGACAAGGTTAAACCTAGGAAAAAAAGCTAACGACCTAGCTAACTACTACTAAAGGGCCAAAATAACATGATTAAGTAAACAAAATACTCTCTAATGTGATATAGTAAAAATGCAAGAGTTAGGGTGGCAAGGATGATCTCACAAAGAAACTCATTCACTAGCTAGCTCCTTGAAAGCACGTTCACCTACACACAAAGAGGAGGAAAAATATTGGGTGGTTGTATAGGGGTATGCCTCAGTCAGACCCCTGTTTAGGTGTTTCCACCTCCATGGACAGCCGAGAAAGCGAGATAAAGAAAATAACATAATGAAGACACTAAAGCACTATAAAATAGTAAATGTGCTTACTCTACCAAGTAATAGAGAGGAAAGGGAAGCTTACCACCTCCACCAAAAGCACTCAAGGACAATGGGGGAGAGATTGAGAGTATTTGAGCCTTTACTGCAATGGTGTGGTCCCAAAATTTCTCTACTAAAGTGATGGAGTGAAGTTGTTGTTGCAATGGAGTGCAAGAGTTCTGCTAGAATGCTTGAGAATGCTAGAAGTGAGTGCAAGAGTGTGAAGAAGATTGCTTGAAGGTATGCAATTTAAAGAAGTTGTGAAGCATGTAGGAGGTGGGAATTTGAAGAGGAGAGGAAAAAAAAACCATATTGGGGTCGGTTGGTCGAAGAGAGTGTTACAACTTGACCACCAATGAGAAGTGTAACACCTCTACAGGTTTAGCTGTAGGAATCTGCTAGGGATGTAAGTGTGTCGCATGGACATCTACGTGTTGCGCGGGTGTCCCCAATAGAAATTCCCCCACTGACACTCAAAATAGGTTCCAAGTGGAATGAAATCAGTGGGCTTAGGTGTAATTAAGCCTCCGAACTTGGTTTTCTAAGGTGGAAAAAGGAAAAAGGGGAATTTGCATAAGGGGTGCAAATTCACTCTTATACAATATTATTTTAAAAAGATTTGGTGAAAGAAGAACAAGTTAATTCAACTCACCTATAGATATTGTTTCTCCTTTCTTCTATGTATATTTTAACCAGTTGATTGCTTCCTCCAATTCACAAATCTTTAGCACATCTTTTGAAATAGTGAATTCCTTGTCAATGTCTCCATATTGATATCTTTCTTGACAAATATGTGCATCATCTTTGTATGCATCGCATTATAATCAAATTCCTCCCATCTATTGAAATCTCTCTTTTGGGAGGCTAAGTGAGGGAGATGATCCATTCATTTTATTCTGGCCGGTTGCACCTATAGAACATGCATCCCAATCCTTTGGAGAAAGTTGCCCCAAAAATCATGCCATTTTTCCTCAATTGATTTGTATGTTCCTTTATATAAGAAAGATTGAAGTTTTCTTGATGCAATAACATGTTTTTTACTCAAGTTCTTAATTTAGGACTAGATGTTTACTTTGCATGTTTATCATGCAATCTTTTTAATCATTAAACTTAAATAACTTATGTAATTAATTTTTATTTTATTTTACATGCAATTTAATTTACGCTATCCATATATTAATAACAACTTAGATTAGTTTTATTTATGATATAATTAACTTTAAAAACTATTTATATATTTAATAACAAAATTATATATATATAATAATATATTTAATAGTATTATATTATTATTAATATATATAAATATAAATCATGTTATTTATACAATAAATAAAATCTTGTATTTTTTTAATCAATCATTAGTTTTTGAAATAACATATTTTAAGACATTTTTATTTCGCTTGAGTTTACTTCTAAAATAAAAATAAAACTATATGAGATGCTTTTAATTTCCCAAAATAATTTAACTTTCATTACATATTAGCCATAATACATGAATCAATAGTTAAAACATAAAATCACAAATGATGTATTCAAAAAACACAATGCAATCATAATCACTCAATGATAGATGGATGCAACTACGTGGTGTGTGCAAGATTTCTATCACATTCACCGATGTCAATTGGCTAAACACTTCTACCTCAATCATGATCTTGTCTTCAACATGTACCTAAACTCTTTTACACTCAAATTTTCATTAATAAGGTTATCCCATAAACCATATGTAATCCAAGTGAAATACATGCATTACATCATCATGTAATCTAACATATACATTATATTCAAAATACATCTAGTTATCATCTATATACATCACTCATAGATTAATACATGTCAAAGATCCAAGGTCTAATTTAGTTTTTCAATTAATATATTGTCAAAACTATTCATACAAAGAATCTGTATGTGACATGATATATATTCCTTTGCTTACGTATCTCACAAGTTATTGTTATAATATTGGGTTTCCCATAGCTTACTCTCGTATTTCCATACACATAGAACACTAGTGCTTTTATACACCTAATTTTAATCGTATTCTATATTATAAGTACTCATTATTCTTAAATTTCAAACACACATAAGTTTACGATCACACACTATCTAAATTCAATTAATATTTATGTGACTTCCTTTAGAGGTTTAAAGACCAAAATAGAACCTTAACCAATTAACAAGCTTCCAAGTAGTCACCCTCATTCCTTCTATTTCAACCATAGACCTATGTTGTTAGTGATTCTTTAGAAGTGAAGGTTTCATATTATTCTCAACCATCTCATTATATTTCTATTATTCATCTTGTAATTCGTTTCCTTTATTCAATACAATCTAGATTATCTATTTATTTTTAGAAATTTTCATTATCACTTTCAAGGGTACTATTGTGTGCATATTTTATTATTATTCTAAAATTTTTTTATTTTTATTTTCTATCTAAGTTGTGCATTATAGATACATGGGATTATAGTGTGTTGAAATTAATTCTGTTACATGGTTGTCTATGAGTTGTGTTATTATTTCTACATGTTCAAATATTATTTCTAGGTTTTATCTTCAAATTATAATTTTTTGCATCCACTTTCTAGATTTTTTTACTATGTAGTTTAGTTATTTTATCTCTCTTAACTTTAAAGATAATCCATAGTATTTCATATTGGGAATGGATGTAGTATTAAATTAGTAAAAATACCATTTGATATATTTAAGACATCAATTTGATTATAAATTAAAAAACTAAAGTTTAATTCTTTTAATTTAATATAAAATAAATTAGAAGGCCGAATCTATAGTGAATCAAGTTGATATTCTATTTTATTTAAAAAATTCTATCAATTTTTTAATTCATAAAATATTTTTTTCTACATATTATGAACTTCACTACATTATAGGTATTCCATATTTTTATTTGTCACAACATATGCTTAAATCATAAGATTGGATCTTATTTAGCATCCCTTTATCAAACTATATCTATGGAATGCCTACTAGCCTTACTCCTTTTCCAACCACCCCTAAGAAACTACCTCTTTTGTGATTACCTTTTTAATCATCAACCATCCTTAAATTCTTATCATTTTGAAACAAGTAACTACATAGGTAAAAACTACATTATAATCTTACAAATCAATATAGTTGCTAATAATTATGATATTATATTATTGATGCCATAAAGAACCTTATTCTTCACAATCATGAGGCTATCTAGATTGCCTACAAGTCATCCCAGGATATATATTAATTCATATACTACTCATGTATTTATAATAATTATAAATTATAAACAACTTTCTTCAAAGGATCAAATCTTTAATTGTTAGATTGTTTTTAAATTTATCATGATTTGTATATGTTTTGGATACATTCTACATTAACTTTTTTAACTTTATAGTTCTTCACATAGAAGGAATTTTAAAATTAAGTTGTATTTTCAATGATAAGTATATATGGCATGACTATTTCTATCTTTTTTTTACATCTCAAGATGAATATGATCATTTTGATAGCAAAAAGTTTAATTTATTATATTTATGCATATACAAGATGGTCATAAATTATTTACTCTTTGATAAATCTTTAACTCTAAAAGTTCTTATTTAAATAATTGAAAAAATTTACTCGCTATCGTATCTATTAAATATTTTGGATAAACAAACTTGTTACCATTTTCATCCACTTTCCATCAAAGAGTAATTGGTCTAATATTTAGTTGCCCAAATTTTCACACATTTATAATTATGTCTTTTTCAAGAACCTTGTAAATACTTATTTGATTATTTTTTATGATTTTGTCTCGTTTGTTCCTCCATAATGTATCTTTGAATTATTATGTATCTTGAGCTATTATGTATTTGAATGATTTCTCAAACAAAATTTTCTTGAATAGTGTTCATTTTAGTTTTCTTGGCATTGTTTAATACAATTTTCATGATAGTTTTGAGTGATTACATTGTGATCACATTATTGCCATTGATGTTAAGTTATTTCTTGATATATCTTCATTGTGACCATTTCCACCTTGCAATTTTTTGTTGCACCCTTTTAGTCTAGTTTGCTAGACTTTAATTGGGGAAACTCTTTGGGAAAAGAACTTTCATTCACTAGTAAAGGAAAAAATTCTTTCAACGGTTTCTTAAAAAATATGGTATTTCCTTTTTTATTTTCTCATCCTCTTTTATTTATCATCCCTACATCTTCATTCTAAGTTTCATGGTTCATCTTTGAGTATTTCATTTTGTCTTATGGAAAACATTGGAGTTTCTCTTAGCATTATTATGATACTCTTTTTTTCTTAAGGAATTCATATATATTCCTTTTCTTATTTATCTCACAAGTTCTTGTTGGAATCTTGGGTTTCTCATATCTTACTCTCCTATTTTCATGCACATAAAATACTAGTACTTTTATACACCTATTTTTAATAGTATTCTATATTATAAGTACCCATTATTCTTAAATTCTAAATACACATAAGTTTACAACCACACACTATCTAAATTCAATTAATATTTATGGGACTTTCTCCAAAGATTTAAAGAACAAAATAGACCATTAACCAATTAACAAGCATCCAAGTAGTCACCCCCATTCCTTCTATTTCAACCATACTGTTGGTGATTTTTTAGAAGCAAAGGTTTCATATTATTCTCAACCATCTCATTATATTTATATTATTCATCTTGTAATAAATTTCCTTTATTTAATACAATATAGATGATCTATTTATTTTTAGCAATTTTTACTATCACTTTCAAGGGTACTATTGTGTGTATACTTTATTATTATTCCAAAAAGCTATTTATTTTATATCTAGGTTGTGCATTTATAGATACATAGGATTATAGTGTGCTGACATTGATGTTGTTACATGGTTGTCTATGAGTTGTGTTATTATTTATATAGGTTCTTTCAAATATTATTTCGAGGTTTTATCTTACTTCAAATTATTATTTTTTGCACCCACTTTCTATATTTTGTTATATGTAGTTTAGTTTTTCTACCTCTCTCAACTTTAAAGATAATCCATAATACTTTATATTGAGAATGAATGTAGTTTTAAATTAGGAAAAATACCATGTTTGATAGTTTTAAAACATTATTTTGATTATAAATTAGAAAATTAAGGTTTAATGCTTTTAATTCTATATAAAATAAATTAGAAGGTTGAATCTATAGTGACTCAAGTTAATATAAAAAATAGAGATGTCGCCAAAGATAACAAGCTAAAATATGTTGTTGCAGGTTGAAGAGACCACCGGGAAAGTAGTGGGTGGTAAAGTGAAAGTCGAAAGAGACGAAAAGCTCTACTAAGACTCGTAAAAGGATGCTCGGGAAAAAAATGTGGCTTGACCAGTTCTATGCAGAGCAAAACAACCTTTCAAATTCCAATGAAATAAAACAAATCCCAATGACAAAAAGGAGAGATGCTAGTCAATAAAAAAAGACCTCACCGACTATAAATAATGGCGTGGACGGGGTAATAAAGGCACCCCCTTGAAATCCTTAACAAAATCTGTCGATTCAAATAAATTCATTGCTGCCAATGAAAGGACATTGTTGCATGTAGAAAAAAACACAAACCCGAATGAAAACAATCGTCATAGTCACAAAACACCTCCCAAATCCAACACCTCAAAATCTGGACCCTAGCGAAAAAATAGCTCAAATTTTTTGAATTCCAAATTTGACAAAATGATTGTCAATTTGTAGGTTTTTGGACCTTCCTAATGTAATGGTGGGATTCATTTGGCTCCAAAATGAATAAAAAATTCACTCAAATCCAGATTTTTCAAAAAATGGACTAAGAATTATAGATTTGAAGCTTTAATACCAAGTTGAAGTTGATCCCTCAACCCCATAGCACTCTTGAGGATCACTTGCAATCAAAGACTTGTCACAAAATGAGAGAAAAATAAAGACTATGGAGGCCAAAGGAAAATTTGATTCAAAAATATGAATCATATTGATTTTACAAATATCCTCAATAATTTAATAATGATACAATGAATCTTAAGGAAACTTTATGTGAGGATAAGACAAGATTATGATATGTGTCATCATATGACTTGAGACACCAAAAAATGAACATGACCTAAGTAAACTTAAACCCTAGAGTACTAGAGTACTCTAACAAAATCACACCCTTATGGTAACCTCAAATGTAGGATCTAAAGAAATTAGAAAACATACATCTAAAAACCCCTAAATGAGGAGGAAAGAACCTAAAAATAAACCTCAGGAGGAGTAAGACTGGATGGGTTCACAAAAATGTAAAAATATAAATTAATTTACATTAATAATCTTGGCTAATTAATCTAATGCAAACAATTAAGTACAATTAAACTAGATAAATAATAGTTATCTACTAAATTAAAATTCTATTTTTAAAAATTATATGTAATAGATGAGTTATTTAGCTTTGGGAAGAATAATGAAGAATTAGTTCTAATAATACATTATCAAATGCCTTAGAGGAGATTCTTAAACTACTAGGGATAATTTTTCCTAGGTCAACCCCTTATATATTCCAAAATTATGGCTCCAAGCCAATATTCCAAGACAACAATGATCAACATGTAGATGACCTATATGATTTGAGTGCAAATAATGATTCTTTTCCCATTAGAAAATTAAATTTTAGACTAATGATTTATAATATTTTCATATGAATTTATACTGCACATTAAATACTTTAAATACCAAAGGATAGTAATAACTCAACAAAGCATGTTTGAAGTATACTCACAACAACTATTTTAGAAGGGTAGGAGTTGAGAATTTTAAATTTTAAATTTTGAAGTCAATCCCAAGCTACTCAAGATCAATTCTAAAGCACCTAGGATTCATCCAATAGTACAAAAAAAAAGTGCTAGTTTTGAGGTGGTAAATGATTGTGTTGATATGGGTGGGAATCTATGTAAATAAATAATGTGTAAATAGTGAATAAATAGACATCTTGATAAATAAGGATAGGAGAAATAGATAGGAATAAGTATCAAATTAAGAGTCAGAACATTGTAGAGTGCACCAATTATTGAAATATAATTATATTAAGACATGCCATCAAAATGGATCCAAATGTAAATAAGCATCGGTATGAGTATGTAAATATTACAACTAGCACTTGCACCAGAGGGGGTGCAAGGGTTACGCCGATAGAATACTATATAAAAATAAACACGATGAGAAAGTGTAGTTCAAAATATATTCAAGCTTGTTTGCAAAATTTACAAAATGCTTGTAATACATATTTGGTGATAGAAAATTGAATGAAATATTTGTATCTATTTCATTTGTGGCGATTGTATAGTCAATAATTTCATGTGCTAGTATGAAATGAGCCAGCACATAGTTTGTTGCCTTTTCATCTATTTTGTTCATACATAGTTAAAGAAGAAGTTCATGTACGCACATTAGAAATGCATACTTGGTTTTATGTAAACAGTATAAGTGTTGGAGAGGAATTGTAGGTGAGACAATACAAGATTGTTAGCATGTTAAAAGCAATTGTTGCAGAAGTATACGAATATAAATCAACCACCCGCACATGATGAAATTGTGAGTAAATATATGAATATGAAGTTGTATAATAAGATGGTAAGAAAAAGAAAACAAATAAAGTTTATGTTAATTAAAAACAACAATAGGCCATAGTAGTTGCAGTCCTACCATCTACATGCTTTTGATTCTTAAATTTTTTAATGCAAATGTTGTGATTGTGATAATTGTTAAACACCTTTCAAACATAATCTGTAATGAGGAAAATTTTTATATCTATATGAATGGAATATAGGATCTTGTTCTTTATCTTGTGTTGTAGGAGAGAACTATTTATTATGTTTTTGGCCTTTAATTAGATTATACAAAGCTCTCCTCAAAACTCGATAAACATACATATTTGTCATAGATGCTACCTCTATAGGTATTAAATGGTGAGACTATCTTACAACTATCGGGCCACAATTGATAGAAAAGACAGATCATGGAAAGACATGGGCTTATACTCTCAAAGAATTATTAACGAGGCTTCCAAATAAAATTAGCAATTACACCTTCGTGTGCGATGGGTACGTCGAAGGCATATTAGTATTTCCTTATTAATCTTCACACATATTATTCTTGGGCTTTTTCATTCTCAAGCTATGTTGGTGGTTCAAGTTTTGGTATCCTCGATTGGAAATGAAATGTACAAAATTAAGTACAGAACTGAGAACAAAGTGAATAATTCATAATTCAATGTCAATTGTCAATTCAAAAATGTTGAAGATACATCAAAATGGTTTATACGACTATATCTATAGATGAAATAAATATAGATTTTTAATCATCATATTTCTCTTCATCAAGAGCATCAATCATATTGTGATTTTTCAGAAGCACAAGCAACGCCACTGCCATTTGTACGGTATGCTTGAGTCTTGTGTAGCAAATGACGTTTAAGTTGACAATAAGGAAGAGAAGAATTGAAGGGTCCCTATTTTTTTGAAGAAAGTAAGGCAAAAAATTTAAAAGACTAATACAAAATTTTATGCTCAAATAGATACAGATGGAAATGTTTTCAAGTAGCCTTGCATTTGCTAATTTTCTATCAAGCATCAATGGAGATTTTTTCATAAACTTGCCCGATTTTGAATACACAAAGATTCAATAGTCTCTTAAGCTAGCAGCATTGACATTGTTTACATATGTTATTTCATTAACTGCTAGAGCTAAATATTAATTTTGTATATTCCTTTAGTGGATGTGGTGTTTGTTTGTAGCTAAAAGTAGGTTGGCATAGTTCCTTTAGACAGAAAATGTACCTGCATGTAAAGGGAAGAAATAAACATGTTTAGTAATCGCACCTTGGTGTGTTTTATAGATGTAATCAAAACCAACTATGTATGAAACCATGAAGGCTAGAAAAGTGCAGTATCTAAGCAAAGTTTTGAATCATTAAAAGTATGTTGTAAAATGCCTGCATATTAATGAATGTAGGAAGTGTAGTTCAAAGTTTGAACAAATATAAACAAAAAACAAAAGATTTCTCAATGGCCACATAAACATAATTTATTGGGAACACTGTTAACCATGATCTCACAAAAATTATGGTCATTATTCTTGAAAAGGAAGATTTGTTCATAATAATGCTAAAACAAGAATTTTATGAAAGTAAATCTACTTTCAAAATCATGGGAATGCAAAGATGATAAATGGATGATACTTCATGTACTAGAGACACTCAATTAAACATTTTAAGGCAATATTTTCTGTACTAGAGGCACTCGATAGAGATTTCTTCGTAAACTTGACCAATTCCGAATACATAGAAATTCAAGAGTCTCTTAATACAAACTAAAATAGAGAAGAAATTCTGAATAAACCTTTTTACACTTAATAAATCAAATCCTTCATATATAATAAATATGAGGGAAAACAATTGTAAACACAAACCATTGCCATAAAACCATTTTTCTATCTTATAAATTCCCAAAAATTAAGTTCACGAAAGATCAAAAAATTGGGAAAAAAATTCACAACCCAAAACAACAATATGCTTTATGTTCAAACCTCTTCTGCATTCCACATTAACTACCACAATGTCGGATTCCATTGGCCTTTAAAATAACCACCGGTCCTACACATTCATATAAAGGGCAACATATATCTCAAAAGGCCACTACCAATTAATCAACCTCCACAAAATTGGAAGAGGAAAATAAACACACATATCATGTCCTCTCTCTAAGAAAATCTTTTTTTCATTAGTAAATCAAATCCTTTGTATATAATAAATATAGAGGAACTCTAATAATCTTATAAAGGTACAATCCTTTTGGACAGAATCATCTGCTTGCAGCGGAAAAGAATGAGTACAATTGAGAGTTGTTGAGATCTGGACTGTTAGTGTGTCACTACTCATGTTTTGGATTTTGATTTAGTTTCTTGTTTGATTATGAATGCATAGGATCCCTCTAGATATGCACAACTTGCCTTGATATACTTCATAGTATATAAAGGTATGAAAAGATTTAATCTTATTTAGAAGTGCAATGCTATAGTTACATGTCAGTATAATCTAGCTCTAATTTGCATAATACCTCATCTATAGGTCAGCTCACTCAATTGAGGTCAGTCATGCATGCATTCAAAACAACTTAGTTGTATTTAAAATTTTAAATATGTAGTAGAAGTCAAGAATATGATTTTAAATAAATCTAAACTTGCAAATATTAGTGATATTTCATGTTTATCAGTACATACCCCTAGCAGCCAAAAAAACCAAGTGGTATCATGAACTCCCACCCATTGCTGCTCATACTACAAAATGCACATCAAGATTTAAGAATATATCTTTTGCACCATTAGAAGAATTCTTATATGCAACATTTAGAACTCAAGAATGATCAAGCTCATAAATGTGAATTATCAAATTAAGATTAAAAATAAATCATATACTAATGTCTATAAAAAAGAATAGAGAAACAAGGGTTGCTTTGGAACTACAGTCCCTGGCAAATGCAATGAACAAATAATTGTTACCATAAATAAAGCAGATGTTCAAATCATCTTGCTTGAAAAATCCCATAACCAAAATGGAGGAGAAACAATAGAAATAAGGGAGAATGTCAGTGGTGGTTCCACAGTATAAAGAATAACAGAACCATAGAGAAAAGGAAGAAATAATGAGTGTTTTCTTGTCACTCAGAATTGGCATTTCAAAACAAGCAATATGATTGTATTAATTGTATAATAGAAGTGTCATCTAGACAATTTAAATAATAACATATGATTACTTATAGGATCAAATTTTGTTTTGAGATATGAAATAGATTTAAATAGAATTGTATTTATGTATGACAGGTTTATAATAATTGCATTATTAACATCGCTTTACAATATCTATATTTATAGAAAATTCAACTAAGCAAGTGGACAAGGGAATGGAGATATACATATTAAAAAATGAGGTGGCCTAGTAGTTCAAATGCACTATCCTTTCAGAAATGTTCATATGCAATTCCAAAGCCCCCGTTTTGGCATAGGTAGGCAGGATGTTGGAAAAAATTGTGGAATTTGGCTTCACGCCTGGAAATTGCATTTGTTTAATTTATTTGTTGGCTTGAATTGGCATTGACCTGTCGAAATGAAAATTCAATTAAATTTTATCTTGAAATAAATGTTATCTGCAATATTTTATCACATCATGCTTCCAGAATAGCACAACATTAAAACAAAACATACAGAATAAAATTTGATGCATACATAGAAAAATGAAACCAAAGCTTGGTCATTGCAGATATTTATGAAGCTAAAGACAAGCAATAGTCATACAATCTGTAATGGTGATGTTATGTTGGGTGCTTGCAGATATTTCATGATGCCATCTACAAACCATGAGAATCAAGATGAAATAATTCAAAGTGATCAGGATTCAGATTGCTTCTTAAATATTGTTCAACAAGCCACAAATTCCAAAAATGGCATCAATCAATATCCATCTTTACACCTTTTCTTTAATTCTAGAACATTTTATTGTGCACAAATACTGATGATATGTTATGCTAGAGTTTGTGGCAAACTGAATCTACAGAGGCATATTTGTGACAATATAAGATCCAAATTTCAAATTGTGCAAAAAATTTATGGATTACAAAAGCATTCCCTTAAAATTGCAGGCACATTGTAAATGTGTCCACCTAGCTGTGATGAGTGTGCCCCAATGAACTTGTGCCCAGCCCCTGGTAGAACTCGTGAACAGGTCACTGGGTAGACAACTCTTGGAATTTGAGGGGTTTCTTCTATTCATATCACCTTTTAGGAATTTCTGTGTATCCACACTTTTGGGGGACATGAAGAATGCTATATCAATCAAGTTGGAATGTGACACAAGGGTTGGAACTCATGTTTACCTCCTGAAGCAAGTGATTTGCATATCATTGTCACATTGGAGCAGGGTTTTCATAATAGAACAACTGATTGAAGTTTGTTCAAGCTCTTGTTACTTGGTGAGGAGCTTTGTAGGTCATATAAAAACCATTATTTATTGTATTTGTCTGTAATTGACTATTACATAGTGGAGATGAGGGGTGCATACCTGTCCTGCCAAAGAATTTCTCCTATTTAGGGTTTTTGTGATCATATTTTCTATTACTGCCATTGTCTCATTGTTTGTTGATGTTTTTTTCATGTTTTCTATCCTTGGTCTCAGGTGCTCAAGTCTCTGCCCCATACATGTAATTATCTGCTCCATTACGACATCAATAGATGCTTCACAACAATTTCATTTAGGTTAGGGCCTATCCTTTGGTCCCCCCATCCAACATGATCCCTGCCCTAGGCTAAACCAGCACAGACAAGGCACATGAACTATTTTACTAATTCCACCTACTAAACCTAATAATATTACACCTGTCGCCCACGCCATTCACTTTTTTCTTTGTTCAGAGTTGATGGATTGATCAACTCATCTCCAACATAATTATGAACACTTCAAGCGGTGATGAAAGGTGGTGGGATAGAACACAATTTGAACGCTTTTAAAGTCAAAGATATGTGAAATAAGAATGCATTAAAAGCAAGGATATTTTCTGTGGAGGATAGAAACGAGTGAAAAAACTGGTGCAAGTTTCTCCGTTACCTTTTGGGAGGGCTACGCCCAATAAAAATTGTCTACCTTAGACTGTCCCTTGGATAGTAGGTTTAGTCGCAAGGTTAGACTTCTGGGTCTTCTTCATTTATATCATTTATTGTCAAGCAGCGACTGTAGGGAGAACGGGAGATCTGATTTCATCCATGGGAACCAGTAATCAGCAAACCATTGACAGTTTAACAGCAGGTTTCACTGCGTGAGACAGGTTTCCACTTAAATCTCACACCATATATAGCCTATGGCTAACTATTGGCTAATAATTAATAATTTATATAAATAAAAATAGTCTATATACAAATTAACACAATAAAAATAGTCTATATACAAATTAACACAAATATATTGAAAGTATTGAATTATATTCTTGAGTTCTATTTAATGCCTGATAATTTGATAACACTTGTGTTTGTTATAATTTGACAGATTAACTTCATTTGTTTTGGTTTTGTTTCATATGAAAACTTGTTATTTTGATCTTAAATAAATTAACTTCCATAAATTAACTTGTTGTTTTAATCTGTCAAATTAAAACAAACACAAGTGTTATCAAATTATCAGGCATTAAATAGAACTCAAGAATCTAATTCAATACTTTCAATATATTTGTGTTAATTTGTATATAGACTATTTTCAAAACATAATACATTCTGATTCTGGTAATCAATAATTGATAATCTTATTCCTTAAACAGCAGCCCTTGTCACAACAGGAAGAACGGCGACCACTTGTGTCATTATATTATCCGGATTCGGGAACAATTCATTCTAATCAAATTGCTTTATACCGACCTTAACTCTGTAAAACAAAACGATAATGTGCGAATAATATTTTCGAGAGTGACTAGAGAAATAGACAGTACCAGTAGCGTTAGATAAACGCATTTTCAAACTGTTGTTAAAGCTTACAGAATCACCCTGCAAATTATAAACACAGGTTCTCACCTTAACGACTAAGCAAAACATCTTTCTCATTATAAAACCCTGTGATCTTATCCAACAAAGCAACATCCCAAGGCTTAAAATGGGGAACCTTCCCCCCAAGCCGAGCCGGCCCATCCATGTTGTGCTGAGCAGAAGTGAAATCTCACCTGGGGATCACCTTTACGCTCCGCGGGGCCCCTACGACTACCACGGTACACTCGTTATGATTATTTTATTTTATAGACTTGATGAAGTCGGCTTCGAAACTGTATAGGGAGATTCTTACCATTTTTTTGTTTTAATTGTTTTGGGAGATTCATATACAGGTATTTCATAGACATAGGAGGCACGGCGCTTGGCAGTTCTAGTCACCCATTCGGCCCGTGCTCTGTTTGCGGGTACCACAGTGGAATGAGTGGAGTCGTGCTGACTTGCTTGGATTGCTGTCTGCTCGGCGGAGAGATTTATCGATATGAATATGGTGTACCCATATCTTTAATGGTGATGCCAATCATACTGAATTGGTGCACGCCTGCTACTTGTCATCCCCCAGAAATTGTAATTGGTCGTGCAAGGGACCTGCTCAAAGATGGGTTTGGAAATTACCATCTGCTTACTAACAACTGCGAGAACTTCGCTCTCTTTTGTAAGACCGGGAAACATATCATAAGTATGCAAGTACTAAATTTTTTCCTTACTGACTAAAGACTCCAGGTATTCGCTCTGGGTACAACTATTTAGCACTATAGTACTCCATGTATGTAAATAATCGATATAGTTGGTTATTATATTTTTTAACAGTCTATGTCCATTTCAGGTTTGTAAGTGTAAAAATTAGTTAATGAGTGGCATATCTTTCTATGTAATTGGTTGATGACAGCTTTATATCTTTGATCTATTTTGTCACTAAAATTTAAATTTGTATTCTTGATCTTAGATTTGGATTATGGTTCCATGGATTCTTCATTTATAAATTTGAATTAGATTTTATAGATGCAAATTTGAATCAAGTCTTTTTTGTATTCACAACTTTGAATCATTTGCTTTTAAAATAAAAAATTTAATTTTATCTATTGTCAAGTACTTTATTAGTTGTGAGTTGACTTAGTCCATGTTATGTTGACTGTGTTATGGATTGTTTTGAGGGCATTCATTCACCCATTTAAAAGTCTATTTAGGAAATTTAAGGGAATTATCACTAACCATATCTAGATTTTGATATTTTAGAGAATATAAATATTCTAACAATATGTACATCAAAGCATATCACCCTAAGAACACAACATGTATTGATGATGAAATTTGCATACATTTCACTTTTTTCATTATAAAATTGAACTCAATTAATTATTCATCCTTGTAGCATGTTTTTACAACTCATTTAACCCACCCTTAACCTTTCCCCAATTTGGGTGCCAATTGTTTCTATCCTTTTGTCTATTCAAGTTTGTGGCATGTGTAAATTATATATCATTTGTGTTTATTTTATTTTGTACTTTCAATTTTCCTTTGGAAATAAACATATTTATGTAGGGGTATGCATAGTTGCATTATCCTACAACAATAATACAACTATACGAATTATGTTTTATAATTAAGTCAATGGCATTTCAACTTCACTTCTTTGACAATGCCTATTTGGTCAAACCTTATTGAGTTTTAGTCAATATTCTCCTAATACTTTTTCCAAATGTAATCACATAATATGGAGATGACTCTTCTTCACTTTTCATGCATTTTAGAATTGGTTATGCTTTTGAATGATTTCTTCTCAAACAAAATTCTATTGAATAGTGTTTGTTCAATTTTTTGGCATTGTTCTAGGCTATAGAATTTTCATGATATTTTTTGAGCCATTACATTTTGATTGCATTATGACCATTTAGGCTATGGTATTTCTTAATATATCTTCATTGCAACTATTTTGACCAAGTTGCAAGTTTTTGTTGAAAGATATTCTTTCAAGGGATTCCTAAAAAAGGTGATATTCATCATTCATATTCTCATATTCTTTTATTTTTCATCCCTTTGTCTTAATTCTAAGTTTTATAGTTCATCTATGAGTATTTCCTTTTGTTTTATGATAAGAATTTGGGTTTTTGTTAGCATTGTAATGATAATATTCCTTTTTCTTAAGGAATTTGTATAATTTTTTTTTTCTTATTTATCTCACAAGTTCATGTTGGCATCTTGGGTTTCTCATCTGTTACTTTACTATTTTCATGCACATAAAACATTAGTGCTTTTGTAGACCTAATTTCAATTGTATTTATGTTATAAATACTCATTTTTCTTAAGTTATAATCACACACTATCTAAATGCAATCAATATTTGTGTGATTTCATGTGGAGGATGAAAGACTAAAATAGGGTCTTAATCAATAAGCAAGCTCCTTTGTATTTTCCCGCATTTCTTCTAATTCAACCACAAGTATTGTTGGTGATTCTTTAAAAGAAAATATTTCATATATCCTTATCCATTTCATTATATTTATATTATTAATCTTGTAGGAAATTTCCTTTATTCAATCTAATCTAGATTATTTAGTTTTTGGGTAATATTGGTTATCACTTTCAAGGGTACTATTGTGTGTATACTTTATTATTATTCCTACAAGCTATTTGTTGTTATCTAGGTTATGTTTTTTTGATACATAGAAGAATAGTGGGTTTAGACATCTATGTAGTTACATTTTTGTCCGTGAGTTGCATTATTATTTATATACGCTTTTAAAGATTTCTTCTAGGTTTTATCTTCAAATTCTTATTTTTGTATCCACTTTCTAGATTTTGTTACTATGCTATCATTTTTTATTTCTCTTACTTTAAAAGAGAATCCATAGTATTTCATCTTGATATTGAATGCAATTTTAAATTTGGAAACATATATTTTGATATTTTTGAAATAATATTTAAACTATATTTCAAATTTTAAATTCTATCTAAAAGAAGTTAGAAGGTTGAATCTACAATGGATCAATTTGACATCCTATTTTATTTGGCCAAATATATCAATTTTTTTAATTTACATAATCTTCTTTGGTACATATTATGAAATTTACTACACTATCAGGATATCCTATCCTTGTTTGTCACAACATATTACTAATTCATAACATGACTTCTTCCTCTAGCATCCCTTTATCTAATTATATCTATAAAATACCTACTATCCTCCCCACTTTTCCAACCACCCCTAATGACCTATATCCCTTATGTGAGTACTTTTTTAATCATCGTCAGTACTTAAAATTTTAATAATTTTGGAATAGTAACTACTAGATAAAAACCACTTTTCCTCACAAATCAATATAGTTGCTAATGAAAATGTCCTCATTGTGATTTATCAATTTGTTTATGCCTAAGAAACCTTATTCTTAGAAATCATGAGGGTATATATTTCCTACAAGCCATGGGGCATACTAATTCCTAACTTATTCATGTATTTAACATATTCAAATATTTGTTTTACTCCTATAGGAAACTAAAATGAAGAAAGATAATTTTGATAATATTGCTAAGTATATTTGGTCGGGTGCCCTCTTTTCTTACAGTGATGCTAAAGGTGCATTTGGTGGGCTTGTTGTGTTGTGGAACCCTAACAAAATTTATGGGGTTGAAATTTTCCATTGTCGGAGCAGTGTGGGTGTCATGTTTTCTTCCCTAAGTGGGTCTTGGTTGCTTATAAATGTCTATGCCCCTAACCTGAGGAATGTTAGGAATGCCCTTTGGTAGGAGCTAGCTGATTGGATAAATAATAATAAGGGATTGTGATGGTTGGTGGCTGGGGATCTCAACACTCCCTTGTATCCTTTGGATAAATACGATGGTCTGGTGGACTACTCTGACAACATGGCTGATCTGGAAAACTTCTTGAGTGTTACTAGCCTGGTTGACATTGACCTATTGGGTCAATCCTTTACTTGGACTAATAGACGCCTCAAGGATGGTTTGATTCAAGTCAAATTGGATCGATTTCTTTGCTCCCCCAACTAGGCGGCCCTACATAATACCAATCTTCTTGCCTTGCCAAGGAAAATATCAGATCATAACCCTCTGCTATTGGCCTTGAGTGATTTCTCTGTTGTTGGACCTTACCCGTTCAAGTTTGAGATCATGTGGAACTCTCATCCTGACTTCAAGAATAAAATTGTAGAATGGTGGAATGTTCTTGTTCGTGGCTCTCCCATGTTTAGAATCTTTTTAGACTTAAATATATCAATTGTATGGTGAAAGGTTGGAACAAGAGAGTCTTTGGGGATGTTTTTCAGAAGAAAAAAGCAATAGGGGAAAAGTTGAAGGTCATCCAAAAGAAAATAGAAGAAGGGGATGTCAACCTTACTACCTGCAATCAGGAAAGAGAGAATCACAGGGAGTGGAAGAAAATTTTAAGGAAGGAGGAAGTATTCTAGAAATATAAATCTAGAGTCCAATGACTACAAGAGGGGAAAAGAAATACCTCCGTTTTCATGTTTCTGCTCTAAAACGCAAGAAAAGGAATCAGATATCTAAGCTTCAAAATGAATAATGCATTGTGGTCAATACACCTACCCAGATAGGCCTCTTGGCATCAGAATATTTTTAGAAGGCTCATTTAGCTCTGATTGAGACATCCAATCCGGCTATGGACAACTTGTTGATTGAACCTCTATTGACCACCATCACCTAGGAGATAACCTTAGAATCCTCTGTGTTGTCACTCTAGAGGAAGTCCACTTGGCTGCGTTCAACATCAGTGCCTATAAGGCACCTGGTCTGGATGGTTTCCCCCCAGCTTTCTTCTAGATTCTCTTGCACATTATTGGGGAGGACTTGGTTTTGGCTGCCAGAGATTTCTTCAAATCTAGTAAGATTCTCAAACAACTAAATCACACCTTTATTTCCTTGATCCCCAATATTTTTGGTCCCTAGTTAATGACTGATTTTAGGCCCATTGGCCTTTGCAATACCATTTACAAAATCTTCTCTAAAATTTTGGTGAATCGCCTCAAACCTCTCTTGGAGAAAATTATTAGCTCTACCCAAAAAGGGTTCGTCTCAGGTCGACATATCCTGGATGCTACCATTACTACACATGAATTGCTCCATTCTATGGATAGACGCAACAATTCTAGTATGGCTCTCAAATTAGATATTTCTAAAGCATATGATAAGGTGTTATGGGACTTTATCACCAAAGTCCTAGCTAAGTTTGGTTTTAACCAAGGGGTGGTCAACCTCTTGATGGAATGCATTACCATAGTGAAGTACTATGTTCTAGTCAATGGGACCCCCTTTGGTTTCTTTAATGTTGGGAGAGGCATCAAATAGGGTGATCCCCTCTCGCCCTATTTATTTATCATGATTGTGGATGTCTTGAGTAGGAACATTTCCAAACTATTGTCAGAGGGTTCTATTATGGGGGTTAAGACTACCTCTTCCTTGGAACCTACTGTCATCTAGTAATTCATGGATGATACAATTCTCTTTGGGAAAGCATCTGTGATTGAATCCAAGAAATGGAAAATTTGATTCAATAACCATGTTGATTGTTCTAGACAATGTATAAACTATAATAAAAGCATGATTTACTTCTTCAATAGCACACCTGCTCTATAAGGTCAGGTGACTACTATCTTTGGTTGTGTGAGTTTCCTTCTCATGTCAGTGTATTTAGGATTACCCCTTACTATCAAGGTAGTCACTCCTACCTTCTATAATTCAGTCCTGAAAGGATTCAAAGGAAATTGGTGGGATGGAAAGGCTCCATTCTCAGTCATGCTAACAAGTTGTAGCTCCTGTCTACTACACTCCAAGGGATCCCTGTGTACTTCCTCTCCATCTTAAAGATCCCTAGATACATTGTTGAGAAGTTGGAAAAAATTCAATGGAACTTCCTTTGGTCTGAGACTAGGGAAAAGAAAAAGTTTGTTTTGGTTAGCTGGGATAAAGTCTATAAGCCCAAACATTGTGGTGGTCTTGGGATTAGGAATATTCTTAGCATCAACAAGGCCTTGCTAGCTAAGGTTGGTTGGGATCAGCTAAGGAATAAAAAGGATTGGTGCAAGATTATGAACACCAAGTATCTTCACAATAGACCTATGATCAAATGCCTCTCTAATGACCACCCTTTGGGTTCTTTGGCTTGGAAGAACATTTGCAGAATGAAGGGGCTACTCATGACCAAGATGAAATAGAAGATTGGGAATGAAAACAGTATCAAATTATGGGAAGACCCTTGGTTGCTAGACACCCCCCTAATGCTCTCTGACTTTAGGAATCTTATGAGACTGACTCAATAGTTTTTCAAGTTGTACATAAGAGATTACCTCCTCGGACAACTTGAGGCTTGGAGGTTGAAAGACCTACTTCTTTGCAGTCATTTGTCTCCAAAATTATTAGCTTTGGCTAAGTATCTGCAAGACATGCTTACCCTTACCAAATTACCTCTATCCAACATGGAGGATGATTTCTACTTGACTAATGATTGGCAGGGTGATCTTTCTATTAAATCAGCCTACAATATGTTGTCGAACTAGGGTGTTGAAAATGGACCCTAGAAATAGGTTTGGAAGAGGCACACGATCCCAAAAATAAACTTTTTTTGGTGGATAGCTTGCCATAACATAATCCTTATGCAGGATAATCTAAGGAAAAGGGGATTCCAGATCCCTAATAGATGCTTGTTGTGCAAATGCAATGAAGAATCAGTGGATCACTTGCAGATGCACTGTCTGTTTGCTACTAGTGATTGGGAGTTGGCTTTGGAGTGATTGGGCATTCAATGGAAAATGTGTAAAGACATAAAATCCTTTATCTTGGGTTGGTTTGGGCCCTTCCTTCACCCTTTAACTCGTAAGATCTGGAATCAAGTTCCCCCCATCATCTATTGGTGTCTTTGGAAGAAGAGGAACAACATGATTTTTAGGAATATTGAGATGAGCCCTAAAGAGGTTTTTGGTATAGGGAAAAGGTTAATTTCATAAAATATTTTGATCTTCAGGGGGAAAATCCTAGAAAAAACTCCCGTTGAGTGGGAAATTAAATGGCTAAAGCTTGGCACTAGAATCTTGATGCTAACTCCTACGATGACTCCAGGTCCTAGGAAAGACGGGATACTATCTAGAAACCCCTACACTGTGGCTAGCATAAACTAAAATTTCATGGCATTGCCAAAGGCAACCCGAGTAGGGCAAGCATAGGAGGCATAATCAAATATTACAAGAGAAATTTTTTTGTTGGTTACTCAGGGGGTATAGGGATTCAGTCATCCATGACTATGGAAGTTAGGGCGTTGCTAAAGGGGGTCCAGTTAGCTGTCACTCTGGGAATAAGGAACTTACACACTGAAGGGGATTCTAAGTCTGTGGTTGACGCTATTAATTAGGGAAAATTACTTGGTTGGAGTACTAGGGACATTTTGTTAGACTTATTTCATTTGGTGGCTAAGTTGAATATGAAGATTACCACCCACATTTTTCGAGAGGGTAATCAAGTTGATGCTATGGCTAACCTAGGCTCCCATTGGAGAGATTCTAAGTGTTGGAGGAATTTGGGGAACCTACCACCAAGAATACAAGTTTTAATCCTTAAGGAGTAGGGCACGTGTATTGTTCATAATGATACGTAATTTTGAGATTATGTTACCCTTCTAGGGGGTCCACATACTTGTCTATTAGGTGATATGGATGGATTTAAATGTTGAGGTGTTAAACTCGTGGCATAATTTGAATAAAGGGGTGGAGATAAATAATAAAGAGCTAATTATGAGGAGTGGGGAGTACAACTGAATAACGACCAAGTTGGGACAAACCTTACACAATATTTATTTGAGGTCTTGTCTCAGCCTTTGCATATCCTTGCAAATTTTTAAATTCAAATTTGATGTGACTAATAATTATGATGTGAAGCTCTTGCCTTGTCTTATCAACTCCACTAAAAAGTTGCTAATGATAGATGGCTGGATTTTGGGGAATTCTAAATGTGGCCCTGCAACTAAACTTTTTCGGTACTTGTGCAAAGGAAATGTGGAAGGAAAACCTTCCAATATCATAATTGCTTGCAAACCTAGCCATAGGTGTCTCAAGATTTCCATTAATGGGAATGTGGTGATTTCCTTTTGGGATTAACTCTTCAAGCATGTGTCCAGCACACCATCTTGATTGCCTGAAGCAATCTTGTTTGGCTTAAAGCAAAAGTGTCTAGGTGACCTTTCACTTTGTCAAAAATTCTAACATTTTACTCTCACATGTTTCTTGGTTTTCTAGTGTACAGAACAAAGATATGGGTGGTGATAGGGTAAGGACGGAGCCCAACAATTGTGGGGAATTTCACAAGGACCTGCTGGTTTGGCACATCTATATTGAAGGTGGCCTGATACCCTTGATGGAAAGTTTGGTTGGCCATGATTTGAAGATGTCTACTCAATTTGCAAGTTCTTGGAAATAACGAAGGGTTTCCATAGATGGTATTTCCTTCAAGGTGAATGAGGAGGTGATTGCCTAGGCTACAGGGTTGTCATATATCGAGAAGAAGTACCCTAAGCATACTAAGGCTCAGGATAACGAAATACTAAATGCCTTCTTTGTGGGCAATGAAAATCATGTTTTCTCTCAATCTAGCTTTGAAAGAGAAGCTCTCCCATGGCCATGGGACCAGGTCTGTCTTGCCCTTATGAAATATGTCACTTTAGAGGGTAGATGGGTAAAAGCACAATAGTGTGTCACACTTTTAGCCAAATAAATAGTTCTGAGTGAACTATTTTCGGTCGGAATCTATTCGGTTGAGTGGCTTTCGGCTAAAACCACACAGCACTAACGTGGTAGGTACATCTTTGGACGAAGAGGTTTTGGTCGAAAGCCACTTGGCCAAATACGCCCAGCCAAAAATGTGAAAATAGTGAGTGTATTTGATATTTATAGCTTCAAAATATCAAGTTATTTTTGGCCAAGTATGTTTCGACCGAAACATGCTCGACTAAAACATACTCAGCCAAGCATGTCTAGTTGGCATCCTACTTGGCAGCCAATTCATCTTTTTCAGAATTTTCTTAAACATTCAACTTTGGCAGAGTATTTTTCTAGTCAGAATGATTTTTTTGCAAAAAAGAAAAATACCATTTTCTAGAGCTCGAAGTGGTGAATCCAAATATATAATTTTTTTAATATTTTTGATTATTTTTAATATATTTTATTTTTAAAATAATGCAAGTAGGTTGTTAAAATTAAAAAAGAGGCTAATTAGAAATTAAAGAAAAATAGTAAAACATATTAAAAAAATTTAAAACTTATATGGGGCACAAGAGGAGAGAGTCTTCTTCAAAAGGTTATAATTTATTTTTTGAAAATGATTAAAAAAATTGACAATAGTTGTTGTCCCATGAAAACTGTCACATTCTGACTGGTTTGACTTTAAAATGTTATTACGAGAAAAATACACATCAAAATTTGATTTGTTTTTCCATGCACAAGATATTGAAGTTACCTATTTGGAGAAAAAACAAATAGGGAGAAATGAAGTTTTTTTCAATTTTTTTCTTGACATCCTGTGAAATCACTCTATTTTGTAATTTTTCAGCATTCCAAAATCTGTCCTTAAATTGATAAAAACATAATGAATTTTTTTTTTTTTTAAATTTAAAAAATTACAGGAATAAACTTCATCAAAATTTCTACATTTCATTAGTTTACACGTTTTGAAATTCAAAACATAAAGACCACTTTTATGTGGTTGAAGTTTAGATTTTTTTGCTATTAGCGATTCCTTTATAAAGTGTGACACAAGTTTGTGCTTTTACCCGGATATAAAACTTTTTATTTTTATCATTTCCCTCTCTTAAACCACCTTCATCATAAAATTCTGCTGAGTTTCCTATTCTTTTACTCATGACTTGGAAAGCTTTGTTGAGAAGTGTCTTGAGTCTGCTGCCAATAACCCTAAGGATCCCATTCCCTTACTGCTCCATCAAGGCCTCATCTCAAGGCTCTATCATTTTCACCTCGCTCTCTGCCCACCCAAACCCATCTCTGCTGTCTGCATTGAGGAAATTGAATGGTTGGTTTAGGCCAATATTTCCCCAACCGAGTCCAAGGGTCCCAAAAGAAAAACTCCTCCGGTGGCTGCTGAAACCCCTAAACCCAAATCAACTGCCAAGAAGAAAAAGGGGATTGTGGGGATAGCCCAATCTCACGTTGTGGTTGGTCTCTGCGAACTTAAGTCCGCCTCGACCAAGACTTACAACAAACCTACTACTAAGAGAAATGTGAAGGATGAGGGGAAGGATTTGGTGGAGCAACCGACCACTGACAATATTGGAAAGAATAGGGTGGGAAAAGACTCCAAAGGGGATACTATGGTTGTTGCTATTGTGGAGACTGGGGTCGAAAATACTAGCATCAGGCGATCTGGTAGACTGGCTAAAAACAATAAGAAAGTGTAGATTAGTGAAATTTCTACTAATGAGGAGCGGTCTGACAACAAAAGGGATAACAAGGAGGACACTGAGGAACATGGGGAATTTGTAGAAGGGCCTAGCCACTTTTCAGACCTCAACAAAATGCTGAAAGAGAATTCAACTTCCTAGTCCTCGGACCCTCAAGGTTTGGAGCATGCTAACATTGCAAAGAATGTGGAGAAAGGGGAGGATCGACAAGGGCTTCTGGGATGGGTGGAGAAGATTGAAAAGAAACTCAACAGTCCGTTTAGGCTCACTGTCAAGCTGATCCAGTGTGCGGCTGGCACCCTCTCTATTGTGCTTAAGGACGAAGTGGAAAAGAAAGTTGCGGAGGATGGTCCCTACTGGGCTGGGGAGGATGTTGTCAACCTCCTCTCCCAAAAGTGGGAGAATGCTAGCTAGTCTGTTGTTACTCCTCTGTTGGGTTTTTTGGTCGGTTGTTAGTCTGTTGTTTTGTTTCACTTTGGTTTTGTTATCCTTGGACTTGATCTTTTTTGGCCCTTGAGGCTCGTTGTGTAAAGGGTACAACGCCCTGTAAATGTTGCTTATAATATCAAAAACATATTCAAATATTTTCTAAACAACTTCACTTGAATGATCAACATCTTTAATTAATAGATTATTTTTTTTTAAATCACAATTTGTACATGTGTTTGGATACATGTTCCACATTGAATTTTGGA
>VDFB02000007.1:125061653-125187961 GCA_007258455.2 Sequoia sempervirens | reverse complement strand
TTTATAAATTTACTAATCTTACTTAACATTCTTTTATTTGAAGCTATTTTATCAACTAGAGCACTTGTTATTGCACGGCGAGCCGCATTCTTATCTTTTGATCGACTTTTCTTACCAATAACATCAATAGCATTAGCAACACTAGATATGACTTGTTCTACTGAATCATCTTTCTTTTTTGGTTTTACAAAAACACCTAATTTTTTCATCACTTTTCTCATTTTAAACATTCTCATCAATTGCACCATGAGTTGACATTGGAATCCTAATTTCTTTCTATAACAAAACATTTTATATATTTTATTTCCATAATTTCTAATTTGTCTTGAAGAAACTTTACCACGAAGGTTATTTAACACATTTGTTTCAATTGTTAAAAAAACATTTTCACCTTCATCCATAGATGGAGTTTCATTTTCACTCACACAAGGGGTTTCATTTTCATTTTCAAATGTAAAAGGGATTTCATTCTCATTTTCATCAATATTAGGGCTTTCATTCTCATTTACATTCTCATAAGATATAATTTCATCATTTTCTTGTTTCTGTATTGTTTCAACCCTAGTATTATTAATCTCATCAATTGTGTATCCAGCTTCTTCTAAACAAGCAATATCAATATTATAAAAACTTGGGTTTGAAGACATACCTAGATAGATTGTTTGAATAGGTACATTTTCCATATCATTGGGAGGTGGATTTGAAGACACACCCGAAGTTATTTGCATATCATTCAAAGTTGAAGTTGAAGGCACATTTGGGTTTGTCTCCATAGTTGCATTTTCTTCCATATTCACCATCTCCACATTTGCATCATCTACATTGATTTCATCATTCATGGCTTCCTCTTCGACATTCTTAGAACTAGATGCTTCCAAATCTTTCATTTGATGAATCCTTTATCTCCTTTCCCTTTGTCTTTTTGCCTCCTTATCTTTATTTGCTTGAATTTCTTTAGGTGTCATTACCTTCCTACATCTTTTTCTTTGTTTTTTCTTATCACCCATGGTTACCAAACCCTCTTTGATGACAAAAAAAATAATTCAAGAAACCTATTTTAAAATTGCCACCTCCTTCAAATATTCAAATAAAACTATGTACTATGAAGATTATTTTTTCTATAAACTCTGAAGTACAAAATCATCATGAGTACATCCAAAAATTCACTTTTTCCAAATCTTCTTGTAAAAAGTTCTTGCACTTGATTCCACTTCAGAAAATTTAACTTGCACTTTTACTCTTCCAACAATTTGAATAGAATATGCCCTGCACAAGACAAATTTGCAATAAAAAACATAGAAAATGACACTTTCGGTCCGTACTGCAGAAAAAAATATTGCAGGAAAATCGTGTTTTAACAGTATTTTTCAAATTAGGAAAAAATGGCTATTATACAAATGTGTACGCGTTATATTTTTAAAACGCGTACGCATTAAATAACACGTACGCGTTGCTTTCTGCCAACGGGCAAAACATAACGCGTATGCGTTATGAAATGTGTACGCGTTTTATTTAAATAACGCGTACGTGTTTCTATAATGCATACGCGTTATTTAAAAGTTGATCTCCCAAACCAAATCTAGCCCCGATTTTAGGCTTGGGAAAGGCTTGGCAATCCGAGCCTTAGCTTTTGACCTGCAACTAAAAAACTAAGGCAAACTGAAAAAAATGTCCAACTTTGACAACATAGATGATGAACTTTTTTTCTGAATTAGTCTATAAAATTAAAACCTATTAAAGAACACAATGTCTACTTTCTAGATATATAATTTTTGTTAAAATTGGATTAAGTTTGTTATTTTTTAATTAATTTCTAAGCAAACTAGGCCTTAAACTTGAAAGATCAGGTTTTTTTGGTTTTTTAATAACTTTGTATTGGTTAAGTTTATTGTAAAAAAAATTATATGGTCCCAAACTTCAGACAATTCTCTACACAATGAAAAAAAAAAGAGTAAAAAAATATTTTGTTTAGGTCCAATTATGTTGTCCGTACACGTTGATTTGAAAAAACATCAATTAAGGCCAATAAAAAATTAATTAAAAAAAATATATTCAACCAAAAATTACAAAAAAAAATCCAGCCCAAACTTCATGTTGTTAGCTCTCTTTTCCTAAAAGTAATTAGCAAAATAATTTTATTTGGGTCAAAAAGTGTTGTCCGTACACCTGCTTGGTATGGTTAAAAAACAGGGACTTTAAAAAAGTGGTTTTTATAGATCTTTATCAAAATTTAATTTCTATAAACTGGGTATTTTAATAATTTACATATTTGGAAACTAGATTCAAAATTCTAAATTTCATATTACTGACTTTTTTTAAGATTCATTGTGGAAGTGCCTCAAATTTTCAGTCCAAGTGTGACAAATTCTGAAAAACAGCAAAAACATTTCCACTTTTTGAGTTTTTTGTGTACCCAACTTCTTGCATCAACCCCTATGAGTAACGTAGTACATCATTCACTGTACTCATGTGCCATGTCAGCTTTTGAAATTAACTTTCTGGTCTTTTTTTGCAATACAGGAAGATTAAACATACGTTCACTTGCACAGTGCATAGCAACATGCCACATATAACTAGTCTTATGAACAAAATTGCCTTAAATGCATATAGATGAAAACCAGTTGACATAAAACAAAGACTTATGACTTTATAGGCTATTTGAAATTGAAAACAAGGTTTGAAAATTGCATTCTAGCAATTCATTCTATTCTATGGATATTGTATAGAGGAAGTATAACTAGTTAACACATAAGCAAAACTTGTTCTATTTTTTGAAGACAAATTACTATTGCAATTGTGGAAAATGCATTTTCATGTTTCTATATGTGCAAGCAGCCTTTTAAATCATTTGTGTTCAAAGAAATGAGGAATACAAGATGACAAAATGAAAACATGAAACAAAACTTTATGCAGTCATTATATTGAAGAATTTCAATTGCATTTCAAGAAAATCAGAAATACAATTTGGAAAGCTGACCTTGCAATCTGCTATTGAAGGATCAAGTATACTTGTAGCAATGTACAAATTTTGGCTGTTATTATAGGCACAAGTAATTTTTCCTATTACAATGACAAAATTGAGAAATGAGCAAACTGTAAAAACATATACTATTTCATCTACAATCATGGGAAATCTTCCCAGAAGCGCATATTTGCAAAACTCTGCATTGTTTTTTTTTTTTTAAAAGAAGGTTAATATGCTAACCTCACATTGCAGTTTGTGCGTGATTGTTTAAATAGACTTGAAATCATCGATCCCTATTACAAGGACAGTCTAGACAAATGAGTACAGTGAGTGACATATACTATGTTATTCATAAAAACAAAACAAAATTCTTATGTAGATTCATTTCGACGAAAAAGAACCTAAGTAAGAACTTTTGTTGCTTATAATGCAAATTGCATTTTATAATTTTAAAATACTTATTGTTATTTGTGTACCCTATAATATAGAACATATTTTCCATATGTATGCATTAGTGTAATTCTGTTATTGCAATGGTGGCATAAGCTCTTTAAAAGCAATGAATGGAATAGATGCCATATTTGCTGATAGCCAAAAAGCTCAAAGCAATTGCAGAGTTTGGGTTTGCTTCTCTAAATTGGATTTGCTAAATAGTTTCCAAAGTATTTTGAACACATTGTCCTTACATTCCTTTGAATCTCTTTCTATGGGACGAGTTCAAAGCACATTGGCTCCAAAGCTTTCACTATGGGAGAGCTCTGTAGAATGGACAAAAGGGTTTCTACATAATGCCTATGAAACCACATTCCATAACAAGTTCTACATGTTGTTCAATGCCAAACTAGCTGCCAATGAACAAAAAAAGCTTCAAAACTCTCAGTTAACATGTAAAGGGCTGAAAAATATTGATCTACCAACTGAATGGGGTCATTTTACTTCAATTATCTAGCACTTATTCTTAATTGTTTAATGCAATCACATGCAACCAGAATTCAGAACAGCTAGCATCCATACACACCTATGCATAGATACATGCTCTCTAACATATTAATATGCATATGGTTTTCTACTGGCACAATCCTTGAACATTCTTTAGGTGCAAGTGCTAGTTTATTAATTGACATTGATTGCTGGATAAAATGTATACATAGACACATAGCTACACACATGCTTCAATGCGCAGATGCATACATACATGCATGGATGTATGCATATATACATGTATACATACATACATGATTACACACATACATATATATATGCATTCATGCATCCATGGATGCATATATCCATGTATTAATAGATCCCTTAAAATATGCATATATTCAAATGACCCCATAGAGTTGGGGAATGAATATTTATGTGGCCAAGTTACATGATAGCAATAAATCCTATAAATATGCATATATGCATGAAGACACATAGCCATCAATGAATCTATGCATTTTCATTTTCATGAGAATTTTAAAACAAACACGATTCAAAAAGCGACTCCCATGGGTTGCAAAAATAGATAAATGCCAATTTACTAATATAAAAAATAACTTACGAAATTGAGATCATATATATAAAAAGAAATATGTTAACACGCTGAAGTATGACTGGCTGGCGCCATCCACAAAAAAGCATTTAAAGCAAATGCAATAGTAATCTGTTATATACACACATACATACATGGTAACATAGATACATGCATACATATATACATAATTACATGCACACATATATACATGCATACCTGTATGCATGGATGCATAGAAAGACTATGTTTCATGGGATTGTTAAAGAGTTCACTTGCTTTCTATATGCTTCCATATTTTGCATGTGTGCCTATGAGGACAATAACCACAATATTTGACAATATTCCTCTATCCTTTGTGACAACACATTGGTTCCAAAGCTTTCTTTATAGGATAGTTGTGCATTGCCTCCGAGACTCAGATGAATCCTTGGTATTTCAAGGAAAGATTCGAATGGATAACACTTAAAATGATCTAAACCATGATTTTATAATCAAAGTATCCAAATGCATTGTAGCAATGCAAAACCCAACTTCCATTTAAGATGTACAATGAAAGTAAACAGAAGGAAAAATGCATTTGCTTCAAAGTTTGTAAACCAATTTCAACACATTGTCTAGCCATTGTCCAGAATATGGTTTTCTATTAGCATACTCCTTGAACCTTCTTTAGGTCTAACTGCTACTTTGTTAATTGAATTTGATTGAAAGGTGAAAATGTGAAATGTGGCCAAGGATAATTATACTTATTTCTCTCTTTTAATTGTTATATATTCAAAGACTAATTAGCAATCCAAACAGCCTCCCCTTTAGTCAGATGTCATTCAATGCATTGATTTTGCATCAATGAATTATGTACCTTCAACCACTAGTTTTAATCAAAGTATGCATATGGATTCAGAATCAAACTCTAAAAATAAAAAAGACTATGTTTAAATTATAAAGTGCAATCAGCCACCAAAGAAATTGATTGGATAGTAATTGCATTTTTGATGTCATGTTATTGCAACAAAGATCTACTTTTGAACCCCAATTGCTTAATTTTTATGAACCATATAGCATATGCCACTCACAATACCCATTTGTAAAGATTGTCCTTGTAACAAAAAGCAATGATATGGCTACAAGTACAATCTATATAGTGAGAATCTTGAATTAACCTTTTTCTTTGTCTACTCTATGCAATTGTAAACAAAGGAGAAGGTTCATTCTAGAAACTCACCCTGTACTCTTTTTTTGAAGAATTTGCTACAGTTGGACCGCTACACCACCTCTCTTCTTCCAATCAAAAGCATTACACCATGTAATAAGCTTTGATTAGAAAACGAAGACCATTTGTTTGTTTTTCTAAAAGAATAGCAATAAAGCTCAAGGAAATGACCAAAATGCAAAGAACTCCCAAAATTACAATTGCAATATATAATACTCCTACTGCGATGGATACTAATAGCCAAAACCAATAAAACAGTAGCAAGCATTTTTTAGATTCAAGAGACACAAGTATAAATGTAAATCAGATTAACTACACAAACTAGTTGCCATAGGTTCTTGTACCACAAATCTTCTAGCAATGAATTTAACTGCTCTTTTGCACGAAGCCTAAAATTATTTCATGAAGCAATATTACTTGACTGCTCTATGGAAACATTGCAATTTGAATTCTAAAACATATTTGACATAGTTTTTTTATAAACCCAAGATACAATTTTTTAACTTCCTAAGCATTCAGTCTAAGTTTTCCAATTACAAAATCTCAAATTGTTGTTTGCTTGGTATGTTTGTTCCTTGAATTTGATCACTAGGTAAAATGTGCACAAGGATAATTGTAATTTTTTCTTTCTCTTAATTACTATGTATTTAAAGACTAATTAGCAGCTATCTAATTCATTAGTTATCTAATGATACAAGGATAAATGACAAATATGGAATTGACTACTTTGACATGAGTGAAATGTCACATGGACCTATTAGCTAACACACTACATGTACTGTGACTTTTGAGTGCTTAATCCATGTACATGCAAGTACAAATCACAACCCATAATTAAAATGTCCACAAGGATATTTATAATTATTTCTTTCTTTTTATTATTATGTATTTAAAGACTAATTAACAGCCACCTAATTAATTAGATATCAGATGAAAGAAGAGTAAATGAGAGCTACCAACTCAATAAAAATGCCAAAGTTAACATGTGAATATCAAGGTGTCCAGATTTAATACTCATTGCATTCCCCGGAAGCACATTTTCCTGAGGAGTTTTGTAAAACAGTTCACTTGCCTTATAAATGCTTTCGTATTTTACATGTCTACCTATGAGAACAATAACCATGACATTTGACAAAATTTAAATGCTTGCTGGTAGAAAAAAGGTTTCCACTGCATTCTTTTGTCTATCTCTGTGCAAATGAAAATTTGTATTATGCTATGGTAAATTCTCTAGTGCATTAGGTACTTTAAAGCACAATTTTTTGGATGTTGCTCTTGTTCCAGGTTTGATTCTTTTTGGGGGTTATAACTACCTACTGTTGTATTAGTTTCCCATTTTTTCTTCTACAAATGAATGAATATATAAACAAATAATCATATATAATAGTTTTTCTTTGATGAGTTTTGTCAAACAGTTCACCTATTTTCTGTATGATCCCATTGTTTGCATTTATACCTACGAGGACAATAACCATGACTTTTAACAAAATCCCTCTATCCTTTATGCTTTTATGACAACAGAAAAGCTCAAAGCAACACACTATCGACTCATTGTTCAAAAGCTCTCATTATCGCATACGTTGACATAATTTTGGTTCCAAAGCTCTCTTTATGGGACAGCTTTGCAGTAATCAAAAATATACAAACTAGGGCTCACATGCATGAAGTAAAATGGACAAGAGGGTCTCTACATAATTCCTATCAAACGCAGATGAAACCTTCACATTTCAACAAGAAAATCAAATAGATAATACTAAAAGTAGCTTAAAATACAAATTTATAATCAAAGTATAAGAATGCCTTAAAGCACTATAGAAGAAAACTCTATAACCATGACTTTTAACAAAATCCCTCTATCCTTTATGCTTTGATGACAACGGAAAAGCTCAAAGCAACACACTGTTGACTCATTGTTCGAAAGCTCTCATTATCTCATATGTTGACAGAATTTTGGTTTCAAAGCTCTCTTTATGGGACCGCTTTGCAGTAATCAAAAATATACAAACTAGGGCTTACATACATGAAGTAAAATGGACAAGAGGGTTTCTACATAATTCCTATCAAACGCAGATGAAACCTTCACATTTCAAAAATATGAATTTATAATCAAAGTATAAGAATGCCTTAATGCATTTCTCGTATCAAATAGAAGAAAACAATGAAAAGTTACCTCTTCTGACCTCAAGCAATTCATTTCTCGCTGTCCAGTGCGCAACTCTGCAACTACAAAATCCCCTACTCGGCCACACAATAGAGCACTATCAAATACAGCTTCGTTATGCACTTTAATGTAATGAAACTCTGAAAATTAACAAATTATCACCTCAGGTAACTCGTTTCTGGGTCTGGACTCTGCAACTATAACATCTCCTAAGTTGCTACAAACTCTTCCTCAGAACACGCGCTTACAGAACACAAAAACAACACGCGCAAAGTAATAGAGATGCATAGCAAGTGGCTTAACTCTATATTAAATGACCAAAGTACCCTGGCCACGCGTGGCCACCAAGCCATTCCAGCGCCTTCACCTCGAGCCAGATGCCATTTAATGCATTTAATTTGTATTCATGCATTACGTACGTCTACCTGCCAGTTTTATAAACTATGCGTTTGCTTAAATTTATTTAATCATTTTATGTGCTTGCATTTTCCTAATATTTTAATGCATTTAAATTGCATTCATGGATTACATACCTTTCGCTGCTAGTTTTTAAACTATGCCTTTGCTTAAATTTATTTAATCAATTTATGCGTTTGCATTTTCCCAAATTTTTAAAACGAAAATGATTTATAAAGCTACTTGGACGAATAGCAAAATAGATAAATGCTAATTTTCCAATATAAAAAATAGCTTTCCAAATTCAAACTATACAAAAAAATAAGTAATATGTTAAATGGCAAAATGTGATTGGCCGATGTTGCCGATTAAAAACATTCCGGGCGAATGCATAAATATTCCTGCCTTGACCGCAGAAACTAATAAATTAGAAGGTTGAATCTATAGTGACTCAAGTTGATATAAAAAATAGAGATGTCGCCAAAGATAACAAGCTAAAATATGTTGTTGCAGGTTGAAGAGACCACCGGGAAAGGAGTGGGTGGTAAAGTGAAGGTCGAAAGAGATGAAAAGCTCTACTAAGACTCCTAAAAGGATGCTCGGAAAAAAAAATGCGGCTTGACCAGTTCTATGCAGAGCAAAACAACCTTTCAAATTCCAATGAAAATAAAACAAATCCCAATGACAAAAAGGAGAGATGCTAGTCAATAAAAAAAGACCTCACCGACTATAAATAATGGCGTGGACGAGGTAATAAAGGCACCCCCTTGAAATCCTTAACAAAATCTGTCGATTCAAATAAATTGATTGCTGCCAATGAAAGGACATTGTTGCATGTAGAAAAAAACACAAACCCGAATGAAAACAATCGTCATAGTCACAAAACACCACCCAAATCCGCACAAAAGAACTAGATGTTTGCCAGAAATACAGATCTCAAAAAATCTCAGAGGCTGGGGAGATTTTTCGCAGGTCCATACGACACCATACATGATACAAATCCGTATGGATCAATACAAATGTATGGAAATCAACACCTCAAAATCTGGACCCTAGCGAAAAAATAGTTCAAATTTTTTGAATTCCAAATTTGACAAAATGATTGTCAATTTGTAGGTTTTTGGACCTTCCGAATGTAATGGTGGAATTCATTTGGCTTCAAAATGAATCAAAAATTCACTCAAATCCAGATTTTTCAAAAATTGGACAAAGAATTGTAGATTTCGAACTTTAATATCAAGTTGAAGTTGATTCCTCAACCCCATAGCTCTCGAGGATCACTTGCAATCAAAGACTTGTCACAAAATGAGAGAAAAATAAAGACTATGGAGGCCAAAGGCAAATTTGATCCAAAATATGAATCATATTGATTTTACAAATATCCTTGATAATTTAATAATGATACAATGAATCCTAAGGAAATTTTATGTGAGGATAAGACAAGATTATGATATGTGTCCTCATCATATGACTTGAGACACCAAAAAATGAACATGACCTAAGTAAACTTAAGCCCTAGAATACTAGAGTACTCTAACAAAATCACACCCTTATGGTAACCTCAAATGTAGGATCTAAACAAATTAGAAAATATACATCTAAAAACCCCTAAATGAGAAGGAAAGAACCTAAAAATAAACCTCAGGAGGTGTAAGAGTGGATGGGTTCACAAAAATGTAAAAATATAAATTAATTTACATTAATAATCTTGGCTAATTAATCTAATGCAAACAATTAAGTACAATTAAACTAGATAAATAATAGTTATCTATTAAATTAAAATTCTATTTTTAAAAATTATATGTAATAGATGAGTTATTTAGCTTTGGGAAGAATGATGAAGAATTAGTTCTAATAATACATTATCAAATGCCTTAGAGGAGATTCTTAAACTACTAGGGATAATTTTTCCTAGATCAACCCCTTATATATTCCAAAATTATGGCTCTAAGCCAATATTCCAAGACAACAATGACCAACATGTAGATGACCTATATGATTCGAGTGCAAATAATGATTCTTTTCCCATTAGAAAATTAAATTACTAATGATTTATAATATTTTCATGTGAATTTATAGTGCACATTAAACAATTTAAATACCAAATTATAGTAATAACTCAAAAAAGCATGTTTGAAGTATACTCACAACAACTATTTTAGAAGTCAATCCCAAGCTACTCAAGATCAATTCTAAAGCACCTAGGATTCATCCAATAGTACAAAAAAAAGTGCTAGTTTTGAGGTGGAAAGTGCTAGTTTTGAGGTGGTAAAGAATTTTAAATTTTAAATTTTGAAGTCAATCCCAAGCTACTCAAGATCAATTCTAAAGCACCTAGGATTCATCCAATAGTACAAAAAAAAGTGCTAGTTTTGAGGTGGTAAATGATTGTGTTGATATGGATGAGAATCTACATAAATAAATAATGTGTAAATAGTGAATAAATAGACATCTTGATAAATAAGGATAGGAGAAATAGATAGGAATAAGCATCAAATTAAGAGTCAGAATATTGTAAAGTGCACCAATTATTGAAATATAATTATATTAAGACATGCCATCAAAATGGATCCAACTGTAAATAGGAATCAGTATGAGTATATAAATATTACAATAACAAATATAATAATTAATAATTTATATAAATAAAAATAGTCTATATCCAAATTAACACAAATATATTGAAAGTGTTGAGTTAGATTGTTGGGTTCTATTAAATGTCTGATAATTTGATAACACTTGTGTTTGTTTTAGTTTGATAAATTAACTTCATTTGTTTAGGTTTTGTTCCATATGAAAACTTGTTATTTTGATCTTAAATTAACTTCCATTAATTTATTATCTCATAAAAACTAACTTACCTTAATCAAAACATAATACATTCTGATTCTGGTAATCAATAATTGATAATCTTATTCCTTAAACAGCAGCCCTTGTCACAACAGGAAGAACGGCAGCCACTTGTGTCATTATATTATCCGGATTCGGGAACAATTCATTCTAATCAAATTGCTTTATACCGACCTTAACTCTGTAAAACAAAACGATAATGTGCGAATAATATTTTCTCGAGTGACTGGAGAAATAGACAGTACCAGTAGCGTTAGATAAACGCATTTTCAAACTGTTGTTAAAGCTTACAGAATCACCCTGCAAATCATAAACACAGGTTCTCACCTCAACGACTAAGCAAACATTATTAACATCTTTTTCATTATAAAACCCTGTGATCTTATCCAACAAAGCAACATCCCAAGGCTTAAAATGGGGAACCTCCCCCCCAAGCCGAGCCGGCCCATCCATGTTGTGCTGAGCAGAAGTGAAATCTCACCTGGGGATCACCTTTAGTACACTCCGCGGGGCCCCTACGACCACCACGGTACACTCGTTATGATTATTTTATTTTATAGACTTGATGAAGTCGGCTTCGAAACTGTATAGGGAGCTTCTTACCATTTTTTTGTTTTAATTGTTTTGGGAGATTCATATACAGGTATTTATATTGGTGAGGGTCTGATAATACATTTTCAAAACTCCGTAGAAGGCACGGCGCCTGCCAGTTCTCGTCACCCATTCGGCCCGTGCTCTGTTTGCGGGTACCACAGTGGAATGAGTGGAGTCGTGCTGACTTGCTTGGATTGCTTTCTGCTCGGCGGAGAGATTTATCGATATGAATATGGTGTACCCATATCTTTAATGGTGATGCCAATCATACTGAATTGGTGCACGCCTGCTACTTGTCATCCCCCGGAAATTGTAATTGGTCGTGCAAGGGACCTGCTCAAAGATGGGTTTGGAAATTACCATCTGCTTACTAACAACTGCGAGAACTTCGCTCTCTTTTGTAAGACCGGGAAACATATCATAAGTATGCAAGTACTAATTTTTTCCTTCCTGACTAAAGACTCCAGGTATTCGCTCTGGGTACAACTATTTAGCACTATAGTACTCCATGTATGTAAATAATCGATATAGTTGGTTATTATATTTTTTAACAGTCTATGTCCATTTCAGGTTTGTAAGTGTAAAAATTAGTTAATGAGTGGCATATCTTTCTATGTAATTGGTTGATGACAGCTTTATATCTTTGATCTATTTTGTCACTAAAATTTAAATTTGTATTCTTGATCTTAGATTTGGATTATGGTTCCATGGATTCTTCATTTATAAATTTGAATTAGATTTTATAGATGCAAATTTGAATCAAGTCTTTTTTGTATTCACAACTTTGAATCATTTGCTTTTAAAATAAAAAATTTAATTTTATCTATTGTCAAGTACTTTATTAGTTGTGAGTTGACTTAGTCCATGTTATGTTGACTGTGTTATGGATTGTTTTGAGGGCATTCATTCACCCATTTAAAAGTCTATTTAGGAAATTTAAGGGAATTATCACTAACCATATCTAGATTTTGATATTTTAGAGAATATAAATATTCTAACAATATGTACATCAAAGCATATCACCCTAAGAACACAACATGTATTGATGATGAAATTTGCATACATTTCACTTTTTTCATTATAAAATTGAACTCAATTAATTATTCATCCTTGTAGCATGTTTTTACAACTCATTTAACCCACCCTTAACCTTTCCCCAATTTGGGTGCCAATTGTTTCTATCCTTTTGTCTATTCAAGTTTGTGGCATGTGTAAATTATATATCATTTGTGTTTATTTTATTTTGTACTTTCAATTTTCCTTTGGAAATAAACATATTTATGTAGGGGTATGCATAGTTGCATTATCCTACAACAATAATACAACTATAATGAATATGTTATATAATTAAAATGGCATTTCAACTTCACTTCTTTGACAATGCCTATTTGGTCAAACCTTATTGAGTTTTAGTCAATATTCTCCTAATACTTTTCCAAATGTAATCACATAATATGGAGATGACTCTTCTTCACTTTTCATGCATTTTAGAATTGGTTATGCTTTTGAATTTGATTTCTTCTCAAACAACATTCTATTGAATAGTGTTTGTTCAATTTTTTGGCATTGTTCTAGGATATAGAATTTTCATGATATTTTTTGAGCCATTACATTGTGATCGCATTATGACCATTTAGGCTATGGTATTTCTTAATATATCTTCATTGCAACTATTTTGACCAAGTTGCAAGTTTTGTTGAAAGATATTCTTTCAAGGGATTCCTAAAAAGATGATATTCATCATTCATATTCTCATATTCTTTTATTTTTCATCCCTTTGTCTTAATTCTAAGTTTTATAGTTCATCTATGAGTATTTCCTTTGTTTTATGATAAGAATTTGGGTTTTGTTAGCATTGTAATGATAATATTCCTTTTTCTTAAGGAATTTGTATAAATTTATTTTTCTTATTTATCTCACAAGTTCATGTTGGCATCTTGGGTTTCTCATCTGCTACTTTACATTTTCATGCACACATAAAACATTAGTGCTTTTGTAGACCTAATTTCAATTGTATTTATGTTATAAATACTCATTTTTCTTAAGTTATAATCACACACTATCTAAATGCAATCAATATTTGTGTGATTTCATGTGGAGGATGAAAGACCAAAATAGGGTCTTAATCAATAAGCAAGCTCCTTTGTATTTTCCCCATTTCTTCTAATTCAACCACAAGTATTGTTGGTTCTTTAAAAGAAAATATTTCATATATCCTTATCCATTTCATTATATTTATATTATTAATCTTGTAGGAAATTTCCTTTATTCAATCTAATCTAGATTATTTAGTTTTTGGGTAATATTGGTTATCACTTTCCAAGGTACTATTGTGTGTATACTTTATTATTATTCCTACAAGCTATTTGTTGTTATCTAGGTTATGTGTTTTTGGATACATAGGAGAATAGTGTGTTTAGACATCTATGTATTTACATTGTTGTCTATGAGTTGCATTATTATTTATATATGCTTTTAAAGATTTTTTTTTTTTTTTATCTTCAATTTATTATTTTTGTATCCACTTTCTATATTTTGTTACTATGCTCTTATTTTTTTATTTCTCTTACTTTAAAAGAGAATCCATAGTATTTCATCTTGATATTGAATGCAATTTTAAATTTGGAAACATATATTTTGATATTTTTGAAATAATATTTAAACTATATTTCATATTTTAAATTCTATCTAAAAGAAGTTAGAAGGTTGAATCTACAATGGATCAATTTGACATCCTATTTTATTTGGCCAAATATGTCAATTTTTTTAATTTACATAATCTTCTTTGGTACATATTATGAAATTTACTACACTATCAGGATATCCTATCCTTGTTTGTCACAACATATTACTAATTCATAACATGACTTCTTCCTCTAGCATTCCTTTATCTAATTATATCTATAAAATACCTACTATCCTCCCCACTTTTCCAACCACCCCTAATGACCTATATCCCTTATGTGAGTACTTTTTTAATCATCGTCAGTACTGAAAATTTTAATAATTTTGGAATAGTAACTACTAGATAAAAACCACTTTTCCTCACAAATCAATATAGTTGCTAATGAAAATGTCCTCATTGTGATTTATCAATTTATTTATGCCTAAGAAACCTTGTTCTGAGAAATCATGAGGGCATATATTTCCTACAAGCCATGGGGCATACTAATTCCTAACTTATTCATGTATTTAACATATTCAAATATTTGTTTTACTCCTATAGGAAACTAAAATGAAGAAAGCTAATTTTGATAATATTGCTAAGTATATTTGGTCGGGTGCCCTCTTTTCTTACAATGATGCTAAAGGTGCATTTGGTGGGCTTGTTGTGTTATGGAACCCTAACAAAATTTATGGGGTTGAAATTTTCCATTGTCGGAGCAGTGTGGGTGTCATGTTTTCTTCCCTAAGTGGGTCTTGGTCACTTATAAATGTCTATGCCCCTAACCCGAGGAATGTTAGGAATGCCCTTTGGTAGGAGCTAGCTGATTGGATAAATAATAATAAGGGATCGTGATGGTTGGTGGTTGGGGATCTCAACACTCCCTTGTATCCTTTGGAGAAATACGATGGTCTGGTGGACTACTCTAAGAACATGGCTGATCTGGAAAACTTCTTGAGTGTTACCAGCCTAGTTGACATTGACCTATTGGGTCAATCCTTTACTTGGACTAATAGATGCCTCAAGGATGGTTTGATTTAGGTCAAATTGGATCAATTTCTTTGCTTCCCCAACTAGGCAGCCCTACATAATACCAATCTTCTTGCCTTGCCAAGGAAAATATCAGATCATAACCCTCTGCTATTGGACTTGAGTGATTTCTCTGTTGTTGGACCTTACCCGTTCAGGTTTGAGATCATGTGGAACTCTCATCCTGACTTCAAGAATAAAATTGTAGAATGGTGGAATGTTCTTGTTCGTGGCTCTCCCATGTTTAGAATCTTTTCTAAACTTAAATATATCAATTGTATGGTGAAAGGTTGGAACAAGAGAGTCTTTGGGGATGTTTTTCAGAAGAAAAACAACAATAGGGGAAAAGTTGAAGGTCATCCAAAAGAAAATGGAAGAAGGGGATGTCAACCTTACTACCTACAATCAGGAAAGAGAGAATCACAAGGAGTGGAAGAAAATTTTAAGGAAGGAGGAAGTATTCTAGAAATATAAATCTAGAGTCCAATGACTACAAGAGGGGGAAAGAAATACCTCCGTTTTCATGTTTCTACTCTAAAACGCAAGAAAAGGAATCAGATATCTAAGCTTCAAAATGAATAGTGCATTGTGGTCAATACACCTACCTAGATAGGCCTCTTGGCATCAAAATATTTTTAGAAGGCTCATTTAGCTCTGATTGAGATGTCCAATCCGGCTATGGACAACTTGTTGATTGAACCTCTCTTGACCACCATCGCCTAGGAAGATAACCTTAGAATCCTCTGTGTTGTCACTCTAGAGGAATTCCACTTGGCTGCGTTCAGCATCAGTGCCTATAAGGCACCTGGTCTGGATGGTTTCCCCCCAGCTTTCTTCTAGATTCTCTTGGACATTATTGGGGAGGACTTGGTTTTGGCTGCCAGAGATTTCTTCAAATCTAGTAAGATTCTCAAACAACTAAATCACACCTTTATTTCCTTGATCCCCAAGATTTTTGGTCCCTAGTTAATGACTGATTTTAGGCCCATTGGCCTTTGCAATACCATTTACAAAATCTTCTCTAAAATTTTGGTGAATCGCCTCAAACCTCTCTTGGAGAAAATTATTAGCCCTACCCAAAAAGGGTTTGTCTCAGGTCGACATATCCTAGATGCTACCATTACTACACATGAATTGCTCCATTCTATGGATAGATGCAACAATTCTAGTATGGCTCTCAAATTAGATATTTCTAAAGCATATGATAAGGTGTTATGGGACTTTATCACCAAAATCCTAGCTAAGTTTGGTTTTAACCAAGGGGTGGTCAACCTCTTGATTGAATGCATTACCATAGTGAAGTACTATGTTCTAGTCAATGGGACCCCCTTTGGTTTCTTTAATGTTGGGAGAGGCATCAAATAGGGTGATCCTCTCTCGCCCTATTTATTTATCATGATTGTGGATGTCTTGAGTAGGAACATTTCCAAACTATTGTCGGAGGGTTCTATTATGGGGGTTAAGACTACCTCTTCCTTGGAACCTACTATCATCTAGTAATTCGTGGATGATACAATTCTCTTTGGGAAAGCATCTGTGATTGAATCCAAGAAATGGAAAATTTGACTCAATAACCATGTTGATTGTTCTAGATAATGTATAAACTATAATAAAAGAATGATTTACTTCTTCAATAGCACACCTGCTCTACAAGGTCAGGTGACTACTATCCTTGGTTGTGTGAGTTTCCCTCTCGCGTCAGTGTATTTAGGATTACCCCTTACTATCAAGGAAGTCACTCCTACCTTCTAGAATTCAGTCCTTGAAAGGATTCAAAGGAAATTGGTGGGATGGAAAGGCTCCATTCTCAGTCATGCTAACAAGTTGTAGCTCCTGTCTGCTACACTCCAAGGGATCCCTGTGTACTTCCTCTCCATCTTCAAGATCCCTAGATACATTGTTGAGAAGTTGGAAAAAATTCAATGGAACTTCCTTTGGTCTGGGACTGGGGAAAAGAAAAAGTTTTTTTTGGTTAGCTGGGATAAAGTCTGTAAGCCCAAACATTGTGGTGGGCTTGGGATTAGGAATATTCTTAGCATCAACAAGGCCTTGCTGGCTAAGGTTGGTTGGGATCAGCTAAGGAATAAAAAGGATTGGTGCAAGATTATGAACACCAAGTATCTTCACAATAGACCTATGATCAAATGCCTCTCTAATGACCACCCTTTGGGTTCTTTGGCTTGGAAGAACATTTGCAGAATGAAGGGGCTACTCATGACCAAGATGAAATAGAAGATTGGGAATGAAAACAGTATCAAATTCTAGGAAGACCCTTGGTTGCTAGACACCCCCCTAATGCTCTTTGACTTTAGGAATCTTATGAGACTGATTCAATAGTTTTTCAAGTTGTACATAAGATATTACCTCCTCAGACAACTTGAGGCTTGGAGGTTGAAAGACCTACTTCTTTGCAGTCATTTGTCTCCAAAATTATTAGCTTTGGCTAAGTATCTACAAGACATGCTCACCCTTACCAAATTACCTCTATCCAACATGGAGGATGATTTCTACTTGACTAACGATCGATAGGGTGATCTTTCTATTAAATTAGCCTACAATATGTTGTCGAACTAGGGTGTTGAAAATGGACCCTAGAAACAGGTTTGGAAGAGGCACACGATCCCAAAAATAAACTTTTTCTGGTGGATAGCTTGCCATAACATAATCCTTATGCAGGATAATCTAAGGAAAAGGGGATTCCAAATCCCTAATAGATGCCTGTTGTGAAAATGCAATGAAGAATCAGTGGATCACTTGCAGATGCACTGTCTGTTTGCTACTAGTGTTTGGGAGTTGGCTTTGGAGTGATTGGGCATTCAATGGAAAATGTGTAAATACATAAAATCCTTTATCTTGGGTTGGTTTGGGCCCTTCCTTCACCCTTTAACTCATAAGATCTGGAATCAAGTTCCCCTCATCATCTATTGGTGTCTTTGGAAGAAGAGGAACAACATGATTTTTAGGAATATTGAGATGAGCCCTAAAGAGGTTTTTGGTATAGGGAAAAAGGTTAATTTCATAAAATATTTTGATCTTCAGGGGGAAAATCCTAGAAAAGTCTCCTGTTGAGTGGGAAATTAAATGGCTAAAGCTTGGCACTAGAATCTTGATGCTAACTCCTACGATGACTCCAGGTCCCAGGAAAGACGGGATACTATCTAGAAACCCCTACACTGTGGCTGGCATAAACTAAAATTTGATGGCTTTGCTAAAGGCAACCCGGGTAGGGCAAGCATAGGAGGCATAATCAAATATTACAGGAGAAAGCTTTTTGTTGGTTACTCAGGGGGTATAGGGATTCAGTCATCCATGACTATGGAAGTTAGGGCGTTGCTAAAGGGGGTCCAGTTAGTTGTCACTCTAGGAATAAGGAACATACACACTGAAGGGGATTCTAAGTATGTGGTTGATGCTATTAATTAGGGAAAATTACTTGGTTGGAGTACTAGGGACATTTTGTTAGACATATTTCATTTGGTGGCTAAGTTGAATATGAAGATTACCACCCACATTTTTCAAGAGGGTAATCAAGTTGTTGATGTTATGGCTAACCTAGGCTCCCATTGGAGAGATTCTAAGTGTTGGAGGAATTTTGGGAACTTACCACCAAGAATACAAGTTTTAATCCTTAAGGAGTAGGGCACGTGTATTGTTCATAATGATACATAATTTTGAGATTGTGTTACCCTTCTAGGGGGTCCACATACTTGTCTATTAGGTGATGTGGATGGATTTAAATGTTGAGGTGTTAAACTTGTGGCATAATTTGAATAAAGGGGTGGAGATAAATAATAAAGAGCTAATTATGAGGAGTGGGGAGTACAATTGAATAACGACCAAGTTGGGACAAACCTTACACAATATTTATTTGAGGTCTTGTCTCAGCCTTTGCATATCCTTGCAAATTTTTAAATTCAAATTTGATGTGACTAATAATTATGATGTGAAGCTCTTGCCTTGTCCTATCAACTCCACTAAAAAGTTGCTAATGATAGATGGGTGGATTTTGGGGAATTCTAAATGTGGCCCCGCAACTAAACTTTTTTAGTACTTGCGCAAAGGAAATGTGGAAGGAAAACCTTCCAATATCATAATTGCTTCCAAACCTAGCCGTAGGTGTCTCAAGATTTCCATTAATGGGAATGTGGTGATTTCCTTTTTGGATTAACTCTTCAAGAATGTGTCCAACACACCATCTTGATTTCCTGAAGCAGTCTTGTTTGGCTTAAAGCAGAAGTGTCTAGGTGACCTTTCACTTTGTCAAAAATTCTAACATTTTACTCTCACATGTTTCTTGGTTTTCTAGTGTGCAGAACAAAGATATGGGTGGTGATAGGGTAAGGATGGAGCCCAACAATTGTGGGGAATTTCACAAGGACCCGCTGGTTTGGCACATCTATATTGAAGGTGGCCTGATACCCTTGATGGAAAGTTTGGTTAGCCATGATTTGAAGATGTCTACGTAATTTGCGAGTTCTTGGAAATAACGAAGGGTTTCCATAGATGGTATTTCCTTCAAGGTGAATGAGGAGGTGATTGCCTAGGCTACGAGGTTGTCATATATCGAGAAGAAGTACCCTAAGCATACTAAGGCTTAGGATAATGAAATCCTAAATGCCTTCTTTGTGGGCAATGAAAATCCTATTTTCTCTCAATCTGGCTTTGAAAGAGAAGCTCTCCCATGGCCATGGGACCAGGTCTGTCTTGCCCTTATGAAATATGTCACTTTAGAGGGTAGATGGGTAAAAGCACAATAGTGTGTCACACTTTAGCCAAATAAATAGTTCTGAGTGAACTATTTTCGGTCGGAATCTATTCGGTTGAGTGGCTTTCAGCTGAAACCACACAACACTAACGTGGTAGGTACATCTTCGGCTGAAGAGGTTTTGGTCGAAAACCACTTAGCCAAATACGCCCAGCCAAAAATGTGAAAATAGTGAGTGTATTTGATATTTATAGCTTGAAAATATCAAGTTATTTTTGGCCAAGTATGTTTCGACCGAAACATGCTCGACTAAAACATACTCGACTAAAACATACTCGACCAAGCATGTCTAGTTGGCATCCTACTTGGCAGCCAATTCATCTTTTTCAGAATTTTCTTAAACATTCAACTTTGGCAGAGTATTTTTCTAGTTAGAATGATCTTTTTGCAAAAAAGAAAAATACCTTTTTCTAGAGCTCGAAGTGGTGAATCCAAATATATAATTTTTTTAATATTTTGATTATTTTTAATATATTTATTTTTAAAATAATGCAAGTAGGTTGTTAAAATTAAAAAAGAGGCTAATTAGAAATTAAAGAAAAATAGTAAAACATATTAAAAAAATTTAAAACTTATATGGGGCACAAGAGGAGAGAGTCTTCTTCAAAAGGTTATAATTTATTTTTTGAAAATGATTAAAAAAATTGACAATAGTTGATGTCCCATGAAAACTGTCAAATTCTAACTAGTTTGACTTTAAAACGTTATTACGAGAAAAATACACATCAAAATTTGATTTGTTTTTTCATGCACAAGATATTGAAGTTACCTATTTGGAGAAAAAACAAATAGGGAGAAATGAAATTTTTTTCAATTTTTTTCTTGACATCCCGTGAAATCACTCTTTTCTGAAATTTTTCAGCATTCCAAAATTTGTCCTTAAATTGATAAAAACATAATGAAAATATTTTTTTTTTTAAATTTAAAAAAATTATAGGAATAAACTTCATCAAAATTTCTACATTTCATTAGTTTACACCGTTTTGAAATTCAAAACATAAAGACCACTTTTATGTGGTTGAAGTTTACATTTTTTTTTGCTATTAACCGATTCCTTTATAAAGTGTGACACAAGTTTGTGCTTTTACCCAGATATAAAAACTTTTTATTTTTATCATTTTCCTCTCTTAAACCACCTTCATCGTAAAATTCTACTGAGTTTCCCATTCCTTTTACTCAGTGACTTGGAAAGCTTTGTTGAGAAGTGCCTTGAGTTTGCTACCAATAACCCTAAGGATCCCATTCCCCTGCTGCTCCATTAAGGCCTCATCTTGAGGCTCTATCATTTTCACCTCACTCTTTGCCTACCCAAACCCATCTTTGCTATCTGCATTGAGGAAATTGAACCCCCGGTTCAGACCAATATTTCCTCAACCGAGTCCAAGGGTCCCAAAAGAAAAACTCCTCTGGTAGTTGTTGAAACCCCTAAACCTAAATTGGCTGCCAAGAAGAAAAAGGGGATTGTGGGGATAGCCCAATCTCATGCTACAACTGGTCTCCATGAACTTAAGTTTGGCCCAGCCTGATAGTAAACCTACAACTAAGAGGAATGTGAAGGATGAGGGGAAGGATTTGGTGGAGCAACTGGCCATTGACAACGTTGGAAAGAATAGGGTGGGAAAAGATTCCAAAGGGGATACTATGGTTGTTGCTACTATGGAGACTAGGGTCAAAAATACTAGCATTAGGAGATCTGGTAGACTGGCTAAAAACAACAGGAAAGTGCAAATTAGTGAAATTTCTACTAATAAGGAGTGGTCCAACAACAAAGGGGATAACAAGGAGGAGGACACTCAGGAAGAGGAGGAGTTTGTTGAAGGGCCTAGCCACTTTTCGAACCTCAACAAAATGTTGAAAGAGAATTCAACTTCCCAGTCCTCGAACCCTTAGGGTTTGGAGCATGCTAACATTGTGAAGACTATGGAGAAAAGGGAGGATCAGCACAGGCTTCTAGAATGGGTGGAGAAGATTGAGAAGAAACTCAACAGTTTGTCTAGGCTCACTGCCAAGTTGATCCATTATGCGACTGGCACCCTCTCTATTATGCTTAATGATGAAGTGGAAAAGAAAGTTGTGGAGGATGGTCCCTACTGGGCTGGGGAGGATGTTGTCAACCTCCTCTCACAGAAATGGGAGAATGCTAGCTAGTCTGTTGCTGCTCTATCTGTTGGGTTTTTTGGTTGGTTGTTAGTTTGTTGTGTTTGTTTCTACTTTTGTTTTTTGTTGTTATCCTTGGACTTGATCTTTTTTGGCCCTAGAGGCTCATTGTGTAAAGGGTACAATGCCCTATAAATGTTGCTTATAATATCAAAAACATATTCAAATATTTTCTAAACAACTTTACTTGAATGATCAACATCTTTAATTAATAGATTTTTTATAAAAAAATTCATAATTTCTACATGTGTTTGGATACATGTTCCACATTGAATTTTGGAACTTTCTAATTTTTCAAATAGAAAGAATTTTAAAAATTAACTCGTACTTTCAAGGATGACTATATAGATTAACTATTTCTATAGTTTTTTTTATATCTCAAGATGGATATGATAAGTGTATTTATGTGTATGAAAGATTGTCACAACTTCTTTAGTACTCTTTGATAAATATTTACTTATGAAAATCCTTATTTATATGATTCACAAACTTTACTCTATCTTGTATCTATAAATTATGTTGGATAAATAAACTTTATACCATTTTCACCCACGAATTGTAGATTATCCCTCCTATTGGAGGCAACACAATTGTATTTGGTCTAATATTGAATTTCCCAATTCTTTATGGCATTCATAATTAAGTATTTTTTAGAAACCTTACAAATACCTATCCAATTATTTTCTATGATTTTTTCTAGTGTTTTCCTCTTCATAGTGTATCTTTGAGTTATTTTTCTAGATACATATAGTAATTTTTTAATTGCATTCACCTATATTCAATCCAATATTATTTCACTTGATACTATAGTCATCAATTCCCTATGAACACTACTTAAATCCTATTACAACTCTTCATTTGAATAGAATCCAACACTTGTATTTTTTTTGGTTACTATCGATTTTGTATCATCTTTTTTCATTCTATTAGCAAAGCCTAACAAATATAAAACATTTTTGATATATATTCTCTTAAATAAGTGTACATGTAACTGTTCCTTTTTAATTAGGAGTTTCTTTCAAAAAAAAGTCCCAAATTTATTTTTACTGTACAACTTTCTAGTATACTATTAGGAAATGTATCTTTAGGTGGAATCATACTAAAAGGATTATTATCATCCATGTCTATTAAATTTTTTATATTATGAAAAATCATTATATGATTAATCTCTTCTTCATCCATATTGTTTTTGCACCCCTAACAATTTATTTTTTATTATTTTTCTCAATTCGATTTTTACTCCTCTCATATTTTAATATTTTATTTTCATCAAATTTTTTGAATCACAAAAATTTGATCTAATCATTTTATTTCAAATCACAAATTATGTAAATTCACTTGCACATACATATAGTTTTGCATATAATATAATTCCATTCATATTTCATTAATAAATACTATAAATTACAAATTACCCATTAAACCTTGAATGTTAGAGATCTCATTTTTTTAGAAAAATTTAGATACATAAATCATAAAATCTAATATTTAAAAGCCATAAATTTTTAACAATAAGTTAAGTTAATTTTACCTTTCAAAAATAAACCCTAAACCCTAAAATCATAAAATCTAATATTTAAAAGCCATAAATTTTTGACAATAAGTTAAGTTGATTTTACCTTTCAAAAATAAACCCTAAACCTTAATTAAACTCAATAAATTAATTTCAAATAAACCCTATACCATATATCATGGCTAAATAAAAAAATCCTTGAAATTGGAAACCCCATTAGGTCAAAAACCTATAGGGATTTAATATTAATAATCCAATGATATATCTTGTGTGTTAAATGGTTACTAATAAACAATAGTATTTTAGTTTAACTACCCCTCAACTTTATTTTTCACTTTATCATAAATTTTTATATTAATCTATTATTTATACCCTATCAAAAGGGAACTACCCACACCACCATTCAACTAAAAACCAATGTTAATCATTATATGTAAATGAAAATTGGCATAATAAAGTGTGTGACTATTAAACATTATAATATTTAATTGCTAATCTTCAATTATAACTATAATCCTTTGCAAAGAAACCTATCAATATAATTTAGAATTTAAATTAGTAAAGTAGTGTTCTATTTATTCAACAACGAGGGCACAATGTGAGCATTTTGAGTTCCATCAACACACATTTTGTGGGTTTTTAATGTTAGGTTACATGGTTTGAATGCATCATTATATCATATAAAACATTAAATGTTGATTAATAACAAAAATATAGTGCATGGAAATAATTGTACATGCATAAAAGTTACTTGAAAAAACATTAGAAGGCTGAAAAATATAGTAAGAGTGAGCATTTTAACTCCTAATTATATTATATATCATACACTTCATTATTTTACTAGTCACTTCTTTTTTATTCATTCATTCAATACATGTGCCACCCTTATTTTTTGTAATAGTAAAATTATATTAATTTTTTCATTTGGGCCATGCCCCAACCCTAGCTATCTATAGTGGGAGATAGTATGGCTCCAATAATTCATTATTTTTTGTGTTTTCCTTATAAATAGTAGGTTATATATGGGGCCTCCTCTTCAACCATATCCATTCCCTAATACTCTACTCTTATAGTCTCGAGTGAGTCAACTATACCATATGAGAATATATAATAATTGATAGGATGGTGACTTAGGTATATATTTGATAATGTTTGGTATTTTTATAGTATAATGCACATTTAATAAAGATATCTAATATCTTGATTTGTAATGTGATGTGTAGATATATTAGTAGAGTGGATAAGTAAGATCTAGATATAAACCATTTAGCATGATGTGTATCAATGATGCCAATGATAGAGACAAAGAGATCATAAGAATATTGATTGCTTTGATCTCTACTATCTAATCTTGTGAGTCAAAAATAAGTTTCTTTATTGTAGTTTGAACTAAACTGTGTGATACATGATGAGATAAGATTGAGATACTATAGCTAGAGAGATGCATCACAAATATATAGTAGTATTTTTTGGATCAATGGAGACACACTATATGGGTAACGCTCAAGTTTATGTAGGTTGAGAGAGATATGCTACAAAGAGGAGATAGCATATTTACCAAGAGGTATATAACTTGGACACAAAAATATTAATGAGCTATGATAAATATGTTATCCTCTAGAAAGTTTTGATATAAAATGTGTTTATATGCAAACCTACGAGGCTATTAAACTAGCACTACATGCATGCACCATTAAACTAAAAAATAGGTCAAACTCTAAACACCTAAATCAAAATATACAAAACTTGAAACCCTTAAGCAATAAATACAAAATTAAATCATGTAAATTCTAAACCCTCTAGAACCTAAGAAAAAAATCAAACCTTACTAACCATGTAGAAATAATATTTCTAATCCTTTAAAACCATACAATTTTATTTTTATCCTTATGTCTCTTAGAATACTCTCTAATCGTATATTTTTTCTCCTACTTTTCAATATTAAAAATAGATCAAAGTATAATGATACAAGAGGTAAATAGATGAAGAAAAAATAGGAATAACAACATATAAAGCATAAATAAAATACTAAAACATATTTTTCAAATTCACTTTTATTAATATGCACCACTAAAGGTGTCCTTGTGTCATCAACATGGTAACTAGGAATGTAGACCTGTATAAATACAAGAAAGGAAATAAAAACCATAAAATGTGGTAATTAGTACGAAGGATAGGTTTAAATATAGAAGCAATGAAGATATCCCTAATCATGTTTATAAGGTCATTCCTCTTTTATTTCATGTGCAACCTAAATATAGGGTTTGTTACTAAGTTTTTGACACACATTACTTTCATTCATATAGATCACTTTATCAAGTGAGGGAGTTTTGGGCTTTTGAGCATGCTCAAATTTTATATTCCCCTAGTATACATATTTTAGAATTTATATTTGAATTAAATGTCTTCATCCTTAGAGTATTCATCTAAATAATGACAAGTACATAAATATTTTCCTAAATGTAGTTTGACAAAGGTAAGGTAATTTAGAATAATATTTCATAGTTTGTTCAAACACTATGTCTATAGACTTATGAGGATTCACAAGTTATTGCAATGATAAACCTCCTACTGTGAAATATTTCAAAGTTTTTGAAAGAAAATGTAATATCATAAGAGATGAAGAAACCTTAGGAAAGTTTGATGCAAGATCTAATGAAGGAATCTTCCTTGGATACTCTATAAGAAGCAAGGCCTACCAGTGTTACAACAAAAGATTGAAGTATATTTTTGAGAGGGAAAGTCTCAAAGTGGATGAAGAACCACATCAAATTTTAGTATTGATAGAAGAAGATGAATCTAATGAATCCCCTTGCAGTGAAGAAGAAAATTATAAAGATAAAGGAAAAGAGTTGATAATTGAAGAGGAAGAATCTCTAGAAAAGAGTCCTAAGACTCCTAAGTATGTGCAGAAGAATCATTCAGAAGATCAAATTGTTGGAGAAAAAAGAAAAGGTGTGCTAACAAGAATAAAATATGCTATGATGGAGGAACAAGTAATTTTTTGTTTACTTTCTAAGGTAGAACCAAAAATAGTGATTGAGGCATGCAGAGATGATAATTGGGTCAAAGTAATGAAGAGTTAGAACAAATAGAGAAGAATCTACTTGGGAATTGGTCCCAAGATCAGCAAACAAGAATGTGATTTGTACTAAGTGGGTATTTCAGAACAAGCTGAATGAAGATGAAAAATTTCTCAAGAACAAGGCTTAACTTGTGTGTAAGGGTTACTCATAGGTTGAAGGTATAGATTTTGAGGAAACTTTTTCTCTGGTTGCAAGAATGAAAGCTATCAGGATGTTTTTATCTTTTGTAGAACATACAAATTTTCAAGTATATCAAATGGATGTGAAATCTGCATTCTTGAATAGTGAATTGGAAGAAGAGGTATACATTGAACAACCAAAAGTTTTTCAGTTGTCATAAGATACAAATATGCTTTGCAAATTGAAGAAAGAATTATATGGATTGAAGCAAGCTCCTGGAGCTTAGTTTGCAAGGTTAGTGTAGACACGTAAATAATCTTGATTGATACTATACATATGATTATGATTAACTACCACCATTTCCTCCTAAATCACTTCAAACTAACTAGTTAATTAAATAATCGGTATTATTTAGTTAAATTCATCAACTTCTGCTATTACTCAAATAATTAACATTATTGGATTAATTCACCTTATTTTGACTAATGTCCATCCTATTTAATTAAATCCCCCTAAGTCCTCTCATTTTATCAAATAAATCCAATTATTTAAAATCAAATGTCATAAATCCCCTAACCCACTTGAGTTGATTAATTTTGAATTAATTAACTCTAAATCACTTTCAAATCATCGTTATTCATTTCTCTAGCTTTTAAGTCCTAAGAGTTAAATCAACCCATGGCCAACTAATTTATTTCTTTTAATTATCTAATTACCCTATTTATCCTCACAATGGCATAGTCCTAGGAATACTCCTCTCAACCACCCCTTCATTCAATTTCCCTCCAAAAGCCTCTTACACACCCATAAATACCTCTTGCAAAGGCATTTACTCTTTGCATGCCATCTTGTCCCTTAAATTATCTTACATTCTCAACAACATTCTCTTACATTTTCAACCGCATTCATTTATTCCTCTTACGTCCCCTTTACACATTCCCCAAAATGTGCTCAATCCTCATCCAATAGAATTGTGACAAGTGTCACAATCCCATTGGCTTCCTTTTTATCCCACATTCACCAATTTTACCTCTTCTTCAACCCTTGAGTCCTATAAGTAGAAGCTTCTTCTACTTGAAATGGATCCACAATCACAAGCAAGTTTACTATAGGCACTTCTCACTCATTTCATCACATCATTAGCTAGTTTTTACCATATTTTAGAGTCATCTTATGCACTTGGAATCATCTATATCATTGGAGCTTATCAAAGGGATTGGAAAAGGGATTCTTTCCACATCAAAGGAGCACTAATCCTCATATGGGATGGAGGTTTGGTTGATTTAGTTGATTACATTTTATCATTTTCCTTCTTTTATGCTTTCATTTCATGTTTTCATCTTTGTTTAACCAACAATCTCATAGGGAATGCTTTGTTTACAGTGTTCCTAACTTGACTAACCCTTGTTCATTTGTCTATTGTTAGTTAATTGCAGATTAGGCATTCAAATTATTCTCTCTGACAGACTGCCACCTCTATTATAGTGCCACTTTTGTGCTCTTTGTCTACTACAGAGCGCAACCTTTGTTTTCACCAGAGCTTCACCTTTGCATTTAGCACTGCCTTTGTTGGCCCACAGAGCATCACCTTTGCAGAAAGAGGAAGAACATTAACTTGGAAAACCAAAAGCATTTTTTAATGCTCATTGTAATAGCTTAGGCTTCCCATTTTGCTCTTTATTTTCTATTTTAGGACCAACTAGCATTACTTTGGGCTTAAAATTAACCATCTACTTAAGCTTTTCAAGTTGGATTAAAATTTGACATTAGAAACTTACTAGACATTGCTATATGGGCTAAAGTTGAACAAGGAAAATTCACACTCAATTTTTGGTGCTTAAAATGAACTCACCTTTGCTTTGAGGATTAAAAGAACTTATTTCTTCTTCTTTTTTTGGTTTGCAATTCTTGTCATTTGAATACATGTATGCAATTCTCTCACACCACTCGGTGGTCTTGAGAATCAAAAGCATTCCTTTGACATTTGTTGTCTAATCACCCACATATTTGGATTTGGATTAAAATGAACCCCATCCTAGTGTGAGGAAAAGGTGTTATGTGTGTTCCTTCCTTGTGCTTTATGTGGTTTGGGAGGTTGAACTACAAACATACTCCCTTTCTTTTTTTGTACCTTTAGAGGGCCTGCCACCCCACTTCGAAAGGTGGGAATGACCCATGCAATAATGGGCTAAAGCCAAGCTCTTTCAAGTCGCTATATAAAAATGTGTTTGTGATGAAAGTCACAAACAACAAGTACAAATGTGTCATATCGACAAGTTTCACCCTAGTATCTGTGTGATACATTAAAATATCTTCTTAGGAAGAGACTGGGAGGCCTCTCTATTGAAATAATATTGAGCTATAATCTTGTCGCATGTATGGCCACCTTGAACAAAATCCCTTATTGCAAATCAATTGTTTAGTGACCAAAAACCTTTATTCTTGTTGGTGTAGGAACAATCATTTGAAAGTTTCCCCACATTTGTACTATTCAAAGTTGAAACAAGAAATCCTTAAAATCTCTAGATCTTCAGGATTTTGAGATTTGGTGGTCCCAAGAAGTGTGTGTCATGGAGTGGAGCTAGTTTTTCCAAATCTCTAGTTGTTTGCTTTGTCTTTGTGTTTGGAGAAATCTAAGTGGGGACTCAACAAGTAGTATCTTTGCAACCTAGGATTGTGCATTTTGTAAGTTAGTTGAACACATCGCTTGGATCTCAAACATTGAAAACAAACATTTAACAAATCATCAAAATTTCAAACCCTTTGAAGGGTCCAATTATTATTGCTTGTCCCTAGGGACTATCCTAAGAGGCTTCTAAATACTTGGGCTCATATCTCAATTTTCTCTCTTCAAAGTCAACCTAGGGAAACTATGGCCTTGACTCTTTGATTTTCACATAAATGGACCTTGTGGAATGAAAAGGAGCTAAGACATAGACATTTAGTTTAAAATTTAAGAAAGACAAAGTTGATATAAAAATAATTCATTTAATCAACATAAAAAGATAATTAAACACCACACATGAATTTTTCTTCATGATTTCCCACAAATTCAAAATTTCAAAGAAAAGGTCTACATGTTTTCACTTCAAACTTAGGTGTCATACTCAAAAAGCTATAAGAATCAACATTATAAGACGCAACCTAAAACAGTACCACAAAATAGACAAGAAGGTAACAAGGTTTAATAGACATTCTACTAAACAATCCGGATATGTATGCTCAGTATGAACCCCTCATTTAATTTAAACATTGGTATTTTGGATTTGAACACTTTATATATGGAATAGCATGTTCGTCAACACCTTGATCTTGTAAACAAATTCTTTCTATGTACATCTAGGATCATAAAACCAACACTTTCATTTATCACAACATTTACCAAACCCCATCTCACAAACAACTTAAATTAGAACTTTGGAAAAATCATTTATGCTAGACTTTTGGTAAATCCTTAGATCAAAATAAAAATCATCTTATTTAGTTAGGTGTGTGGGAATGAATCCTTTCTCGCACACTTGGTTAAATTAGCACTCCTTTTAGAAAATTTCATCCTAAGATCGCATCTAATATCTTGGGATCTACAAAGTTCATCATCCAAATAAAACCAATCAAAATAAAAAATCATAAATTCTAGTAGTCATCCAAAGTTCTCAAAATTTCAAACATCCATATCATTCACCCCTCATTTATCATCATCATTTGATCCTTAAATATCCTATATTTTATTTTTGTACCTAAAGTTTAGATCAACCAAAGGAGTTAGAGGTTTACCTCCCATATTCCTAAAATTTGATCCCAATTTTACGGTCCAAACAAGGTCACAACACAAGAAGATCATGGAGAAAAATAAATAGACATTAGCCTCAAGTGATTTAAGTCAAACGGAATTCAACCCTAGGGTATATATCAACCCTCCGCTTAAATCCCCTCAATTGCCTCAAGATCCACAAGAGAGAGGATGTCAAGTGGAAGATGTCACAAATAAATTCAAAGAGATGTCCCAAGATGAAATACTTGAACTAGTTCAAAATCTCAAAACTCACAAACTTGTCAACACACTCATGAGGCTAAACCCTACCCAATACATGTTGGCATTGGCAAAAGAAGGGGCTAAACTCCCTTCCAATTTCAATATAAGCACCATTGTTGAACAACCTTTGGGGAACATGCCACAAACACCATTCACACCTTCATTTCCAAGGATCATCCAACCAATCATTCAACCACCATCATCTCATGCCCTAAGTCAACCCATGATCACCAAGGGAAGTTCACTGCTTCAAGCTCTTCAAGAACACCCACTTTTCAAAAATCAAAATTTAGAGGCCAACACAATCTTGGGTATGCCTAGCACCATCCCACAAGACCCTAAAAATCCATATGTGCCACTAATTTTCCATGATACAAACAACCCCTCCACCTTTTGTGCAACACTGGCATACCCTCTAGATACAAAAAACTCTCTCCCCAATGTATCACAAGGACAAGTGGACTTATTTGGATAGGTAGGTACCTTCAATGCTTCATCATTGATTCCACAAGGGAACACATCACAAATTTTTCCACCATTCCCTATCTTGATATCATCATCCACACCAATTCAAGGTACAGGGAAAATCCCTTCATTAAACACATTAGTCCAAAACCAATCAAATCAAGTCAACCCCCAAAAACAAAAATCAAATCAACACATCCATCATCCCAAATCCTCCAAACATGCCACTAATATCACAACACCAAGTGACATCAACCCAAATTTCTCAACCAATCATCACATCATCTAGAACACCTCAAACATCCCAAAATCTAGTCTTAAAAGGACTAATCATATCAACTACCAATTTGAATCCACCATCCACCATTCAACCCCTCCTCATCACTCAACAAATACCTTAGCAAACACCTCAACAACCTCCTATCACATCATCTCACACCATCCCAAAAAATCCACCACCTCCACCTCCAAAGCCAAATATGGTAAATTAGTACGGTATCACATTAAAAGTAGTGCAACAAGCTTACCAAAAGACCTTGCAGCAATTTCAAGTACAACAAGCACAAGCTCAAGCTCAAGGTCAAGCACAAGTGCACGTGCAAGTGCAAATTTTACTACAACAACAAGTCGCACAATAGGCACAACAACAAGCGCAAGCCCAAGCACAAGCTCAAGCCCAAGCCCAAGCACAAGCTCAATACTAAGCACAACAAGCCTATCAACAAGCCTTAAAACAACATGCACAACAATAGAAAATAACACAACAACAGGCCCAGTAGCAGGTGCTATTGGCTCAACAACAACAACAATAGCAACAAGCCCAACAACAAGCATTGTTGGCACAACAACAACAACAAACATACCAACAAGTGTTGCTCGCACAACAAAACTTCTAGAAACCTTTCACAAACACATAGAAAAATACCTTGAACACAAACATGCAAGCCACCCCATCCTTCCCCCAACAAACCATACCATCCCAAAACATGCACATCCCACCACCTTATCTGCAAAATGATATCTCCACGCAAGTCAAGTTGTTCTCGCAACAAATAAAAGACATACAATTGGGGAAGACAAAGAAATCACACACACAAGGAAATTTGTGCCCTTATCCATTTGAAAGAAGAATTTCTATGGTTCCATTCCTACCAAGCTTCGAAATACCAAAATTTGACAAATATTGAGGAAACAGAAATCTTGAGGATCACATCAAAGAATTCCTCATAAATTGTATGAAAGTGGTATATGAAAATTCCTATCTGATGTGACTCTTCCCTCAAAGCTTGGCTAGCCTAGGGATGGAATGGTTCTCCTGCTTACCCCTTGGAATAAAAAAGTTCCAAGAAATCATGGACTTGTTCATAGAAAACTACTCATTTAACTTATGGAAGTAATCCTGGAGGATTTATCTTGTCTCAAACAAGCTAAGGGAGAAACATTTGTAGTTTTCCTACAATGATGGAGATCCAAAGCCAACAAAATCAAATGGTCCATGCCAAAGGAATAACAAATTGGATCCATCATCTCTAACCTTGAAGGAAGCTTTCCCTTCTATATTAAAGTGCAATACATCACAACATATGACCAACTGATCCCCAAAGCTCTCAACATCGAAAGAGCCCTTATAGCATAATGGGGCACACCCATGTACCAAGATAATTGACCATCGACAAGTTACAATGACAAACCTTGAATGTGGGCCTAGAATAAGAATTATACCAACGATGGTGTCATTGATGCCAAGGTTGTTATTAGTGCCCCAAGGAAGAATATGCAACATAAAACATACCCACAACCATAAATCAACACAAAAAATACCCCACAAACCAATCCACCACAACAAAAACCAAATAATCAAATATTAAACAATGTGAACACTCAAGAGGGACCACCCCCAAAGAACAAATATCCCCCAAAATGAAAATATACACCACTAGGGGAACCCATAGAATTTGTCATGCAATAGCTAGTACAAGAAAACCTCATCACGCTCCTTGTTTATGAAAATTACCAAGAGCCTCAAGTTAAGCCACCATGGTATAATGAGAAGCACCTTTGTGATTTTCACAAAATAAAGGGACACACAACAACTAGTATGAGACTCAAAAATATGATCCAAGATCTCATTAACGATAAAGTTATAACCATTGAACAACTAGCATGGAATCAAGACCTCAAGATATACATGAATCCAATGTCGAATCACAATAAAGGGAACAAAAATGGAAAAGGAGAGAGTTATACCAACTTCAACCATATCTATGACCATGTTGTAGCATCGTTGGATGAATGGGTAACAGTTTGACCAATATCAAAGGACCTAGAGCTAAGTGTGGAGTCACCACAGGCTATGGAAAGATTTCTATCCCAAGTCCATCACCACCACCTAGGGCACCACCCTCCAATCTGAAAACAAATATCAGTGGTTATAGTGTCTTAGAACAGCTAAAAAAGACCCTCTCCCAAATCTTCATCATGGAGTTAATTAAAATATCGCCCGTACATAGGGACATCCTAGAGAAAGCATTGGCCACATCTCTCATTCCCATAGACCTTGATGCAGACCAATTTCAAGCTATGGTTGAACATATAACTACCCCACATCTCCTTATATTTTCGCAGTATGATCTCCCAACCCAACCATCTCATAACCGCGCACTCCACCTCGAAGTCTTGGTCCATAATAATAAAGTCAAATGGGGGTGCAGGCTTAAATATTTGTACCTTGCGGCTAATAAAAAATCTAGGGTTCTCAAAGGATGCAATTGAGAAATGAAAAGGTATCACCATCAGGGCATATGATGATCAAGAACAGGTGGACCCCAAGACACTATTCAACTCCCAATCCAAGTGGGGCCAACAATCATGGAAACCACTTGCCAGGTCCTTGACCTTGAACTTCCATATAATATTCTCCTAGGGCATCCATGGATCCATGGGATGCAATTTGTTGCATCCACATTCCATCAATGTGTAAAATTCTTGTATCAAAACTAAGAGGTTACAATCCATGTTGACCCCGAACCTTTCTATTATTGTAAAAATCTATAAGCCAAATACTATAAAATCCCCTAAGTTATGAAAAATGATGAGGGACCCACTTCTCCCTATGTTGATCCATCCACTTTGGCCTCCACTTTTGAGAAAAAGACACTCTCCATTTCAAACATCCTAGATATTAAGGCTGTAATCCAAGATAATGGTTGTGGGGACTATAAATTGAAGAAGAGTGCCTTTGTGAGAGGAGAGTTACCTCAATCTCTTAAAACTCACGGCAAGCCACAACCTAGTGATGACACATCCCAAACATTCACAACATCTCCTACCACTTTCAAAAAATGGGGAGATTTGGATAAAGAAGATGTCAATGAGGCAGATATCTCCAAACTACTCTATCAAGATGAAAGACCCATACCTGTTCTTCCAATGAAAGATGACAACAAAGGACTCTTGCTAATGAATATGTGAGGGTTCAACAAAAATGAGAAGTTGGGAAAAAATGATGACATGTTAGAATCTATCATTCCTGAGAAGCACCCTAAGAATCTTGGCCTTGGATGTACCCCTATAAAGATAACCATTCATGGCAAAGGTTCTTCTATTAAAATGGTCAAAGCTTCCCCGTTGATACCTGTATCGCTTAGTAGTCCCTTTGAGGATCCCATCTCTGACCTACCCATGCTATTTGAGGATTCCTCTCTTTTCATGATCACCACCATGTCATTCAAGTCAAGTAACCAAGTCATGGAGCTAAAGCTCGTTTACCCCCAACTCATCGACTATGAGCAATGAGGAACACCAATCTCAGATACATTCAAAAATGATGAGGCTCTCTCAAAATTCATGGGACTAAGGGATAATCTACCATACGGAGATCACAAATCAGGGTTTGACATATAACTGGATACCCATGTGTACTATGGGGAAATGATTAAATCTCTTAGTCGCAAAATTGAAAATCAAAGAGTAATGTCTCAATCCTTAAGTGAAAACCACATTGTGACACTTTTTGATCCCAAAATAGTAAAAAAAAAGGATGTATCCAATGGTGAAAACCTCTCTGAGGCACCAAAGGATGAGGGATTCAATCTTCCCCTTAGTGCCATCCATTAAGAGAAATCAACAATCCTTGCAGAGAAGTGCAACCCATATTGTATTCAACATTTCACATTAACTGTTGTTGCAAGTCAAAGTTACAAATAGAACAAAGTGCCAAAAACCTCATATAACATAAATGATATAAACTCTTCCAATCTTGTTTAGTATTCTAAACTGCAGTTGTACCTTTATAGTGCCAGTGATTTTTTTATTGATTTATGGACATTACTATGTACTTTATTTACTTCTTTTCTTTTCAATTCATTTTCATTGTGGAATAGAATGTTTTATTTTTAAAAGTATGATTGTAAATAGAATTCAAACAAATCAAAAAGTTCAATGGGAACCAACAGCATATGGATCTTGATCATAGCATAGGAAAATAGAACTAAATATGGATTTCAATGGATGTTCAAGAACTATAGTTATTTGGAGGCCTAGGGTACAAGCAAGAAGGCCATTTAAATTAGAATATCTGAGTAAATAAATATGAATAAAACTATATTATATAATTGTAGGATAATAAAAATTGTGGGTATTGGACCAGAAATTGTCCATGTTATTGTAATAGAATTTTCAGGCAGCTTTGTCAAAAATTGAATAGTTTTTTTTCTTTTTCTTGGTTGTGTCAAAAGTAAAGAGATAAGAAGATTTTATGAACATGGTATATTTGTCTAATAATATTATGTCAAGGTGCGGATAAAATTCCCTAGTATTAGTCCATTTATGAAACAACATCATGGCTGTCTAAAAATTTTCTTAGAATTTTTGCAGAAAGTAACAAACATTGCATAGCTAATATTAATAAGCTTTTATACTGTTAAGACTAATTGTAAGGACCTTTCTCTGTAAATTCAGAATTACAATTTTTCTTTTCACATAACTAGATAAGGCTTAATATGAGAGGATATAAACTTGTAATCAGTCTTATTTAGTTTTTTTACACAACCATAAAGATTCAACAAGATGTTGAAGAGACTTGAAAACAATCTCCTTGATGTTACCAAGGAGAAGCACTTTTACTGTACGTGACATTATGAGAATTAGTTATAATGGATATCCAATCTAGTGGTTGTTAGTAAGGGAAAGCAGTATTATAATGCATTATTGGCTATAGTTATAGTTATGGTTAGTTCTATTTTTTTTCCAAAATTACAGGTTTCATATGTTTTCTAGATTGGAAAAAGTTCACTGAGATGAAGGAGTTGCATTAGTTAGTTTTTTGGGATTCTTCAGTTTGCCTATGTTACAAAATACCGGTTAATGCAGGCCTTATAACAATAGGACTAATGGGCCTTTATGTTGTGTTCCTTTGCTGGTCCGCAATTTGAAGGTATTTCTAAGCAATGTTCAATGCCATTAAATGTCTTTAATGAAAATATTTCAATTATGAATGCTATGAATATACAATTTTAATGTTCTTATCATAGAGAACCCCAAATTATTTGGCATATTTCAACTACACACATGTTGATTACTACATATATGAGTGGTATTTTTGGTTATGTGTCTGATTTTCATATAATTGAAATTTTTGTTTATACACCATCTTTTAATTTTAGATTTCTTCATGCATTTCCAGTGAACCGTTAACAGAGAAATGTAATACAAGGCCACAAGGGATTGAAGATTAGATCACAATTGTTGTAAGATGTCAAACTTTTTTTAGTGCTAATGATTTAATGTATTTTTTGTATAAACCTTATAATTACATTGACATAGACTTGAATGACAACCTCATAGAGCCACGAAATACATGTGTTACAAAGATTCCTAGCTATTTGATAACTTAATGTACAATGTAGAAAATAGTTGAATATATCCCATCTTTGACCATGGAGTATCTTTGTTCTATTAAAATGCATGGTAAATTTCATTTTTATTTTTTGTGTCGTCAAAGCCACTTCTAAAATCAATTTCTATATTGATTGTTCCTTAGCTTCAAATCCTAGAGGAGATCTAATCAATCATTTTCTACTTTCTTCAACTATAGTGTGTTTCTCTTTATGCAAGATGAAGCATCAGTAACAAGAAACTAGCTATAGCTTTGTATTCCATTTTGATACAAATAGAACTGAGAATTTTAGCATATAGTGAAAATTATAGATTTTTTATATGACCAATTTATTCATTTCTTATATTATTACCCAAACAAGAGTATTTTTGTAGTGCCCTCCCATTGCAACTATGTGTCTTTGATTTTCTTATAATGTTTGACGATACATTTATTGTGATACCTTGTTATTGTTTTGGGATCGCTAACTTTGGGAGCGAGGATGATGTTATGTTTTGATGAGCTGATACTTTGTATGGATGCTTATGGTTTCATGTTATGCTTATGATTAGCATAGTTGTTATTTATTGATGTATGCTTTTACGAAGAGTTATTAATATTAATTTTGTCAGTCTTGTCATGGCTGTATTGGTGAAGGGGATGGGATTACATCACTCGCTTGGGAGCACCTTGTGATCCCGTGATTTCTCTTCACAGTCTGTTTGACGTTTATGATGATATGCTTAACAGTGGTTTTGATGCATGTTACAGGTACTGGGTATCGGCTCCACCTGCTTGTCGGGTCTGAGCGTACCCTAACCCGATGTAATTATGTGGTTCCGGAGATAGTGTCAGGTCCTCATTTTAGCCATCGTTCTTCATTGAGCGAGTACCCATTTTTCACCCATTGTCGTTTATTGTATAGTCTTGTTGTGTCGATCTTGTTTATGTTGTTTTGTTGGGAAATTCATTATTTTAGTTAAATGATTATTCAAGTAACATAGTTGATTTAATATATATTTTGTTTAAATATTAGATTTAAAAGTGTTTATAATTATGGTTGATTTATTTAAATTAAAATTAAACAGGTTAAGTATTGTTCTTTAAAAGGTTTAATTAAATTAAATTATTTGATTAAAAGTGATTTTATCGAAATGTTAAATTAGTAGGAACTAGAGATGGTATGATTTATCCAATTTAATCATAAGGGATATTTAATTAATTGCATTTGTTTATTTTAATTGTGCAAATTTAAATTAGGGGAAAGAAGATATTTTAAAAGGAATTGTTTTCAACAAGTTATAAATATCTGAAAACTTGTGTTTGAGTTGAAAAGATAATACCTCAGATGTTTAAGGATTATAACTGATTGATCTCTTTTGGGGATGCATGACTAACAAGGAGTTAAGTGTTGCAATTTAGAAATAAAATAAGGGAGCTTTTGTGTGCATTGGAGGGGGGGAATTGGTTTTTGGAAAGAAAAATTTCTACAGCAGTTTTGGGGTATTGGGAAAAGAAAAGTTTCTTCTTTATTTTGGAAAAAAAAAGTTGGAGACGGTGAATTTTGAGGAACTTGTGCATTGGGAAAGTACCGAAGAGTGGATTTCCTGATTTCCAGTGCAATCATCGTTGAAATCGAAATTCTAAATAAGGTTCTTTTGTTTGTTTTACAAAATCTTAATTCGTATTTTCTGGAAGTTTTGCTTGATAGATTACAGACTCTGGAAGATGTTTATTTTCACATTACTTTGGATTGTATTTAATCTCCTGGTTATACGCAACATATATTCTGTTGTCTTTTGGTCTGATTCACATTTGTGCCTGAACAAAGAAGCATGCAGAGGATTAAATAAACATTTTGATTTCTTTAGCAACCTCTTATAGCTGCTACGCTGAAACTTTGAAGGGAACGGACAGTTAATCATGCTCCCTAATTTCGTAGGCTATCTGTCATAGCTGCGTATACCTCATATCTCTGTGTGCCTCCTTTGCATAGATTTATTTAATCTCCCTGATATCATTAGCAATCTGACCCTGCTATAAAACTTGAATATAGAAGGGTATACGTTTGTTATATAAACACGTCCTTGATTCATTTGCAACTTGTCACAGTCGTAACTTTCGAACTTAGAAGGGAGCTGACGTTTAAATAAACTCTGATTCATTAGAAAACAGTCACAGCTGTGGCACTCGTATATGGTAGGGTGTTTGGATTTAAATCACCTTCTTAATCCCATATGCAATCTATCAGTCTGCAGCGCTTGAAATATATAGAGGGTGTATCAATTTAAATAACCTCCCTAACGTGATTGGTGCCGGTCATAGTTGCTGCGCTTGAGATGGAAGCCTGTAGAGGTTTTTTTATGTGTGTTTTATTCTTTGGCAACTGTCACATCTGCCGCACTTGAACATGGTAGGGTGAATAGGTTTAAATATGCTCCCTGATTTTAATCTCAACCTTTCACAGTTGCAGCGCTTGTACATAGGAGGCGGTTGAGGTTTAAATAATCCCCCTGAAACTATTGGCACCTGTTACAGCTGCAATACCGGTATATAGAAGGGTGCGGAAGTTTAAATAAACTCCCTAATTACATTTGTAAACTGTAACAGAGGTAGCAATTGAAAATGCTAGGCTGTGTAGATTTAATAACCTCCTTGATTGCATGCGCAACCAGTCCCAGTAGCAGTGCTTGGAAATGGAAAGTGGTAGAAGTTTAAATAATCTCTCTCTCCATTTTCAACCTGTCTTAGTCGCACTTGAACTTAATAGGAAGTTAACTACTTTTATTAGCAGCAACAGTAGTAGTATAAAATCTAAATTGAGTTAAGAATTTCCTGTAGTAGTTAAATGCTCTTGCGTATGGTTACTGAAATTACGTTTTGCCTGAGATCTATATTTCGTTACATGCAAAATTAAAGTTCACTTAGAGTTTGAAAAGCATGCGTAATAATAGACAATTAGATCTATATTAATAGTGTTAAAAGTAGATTTTTTTCTTGGGAATTAATGAACATTTATATATAAATGTTAGATGAAATTTGAATAGTCCTATTTATCTTAAGTTTATACTATTAATAAAGATGATCATGTGATTTATTCGAATAAGTGGATAATATTTAAGATTTTTGGTCATGCTATCAGATCTTTTATTATTATTTTATTTAGTTGAAGTTTTCTTTTATTAAACTTATTTATTTTAAATTGAAATTTCTTATATGATATTTATTTTTATCAAATTAGAATTTAAAGAAAAAATTTAGTATTAAGAAATATGTGAAGAAAACTAGCTATAGTTGTGCGATTAGAGTTAGAAGGTGTAGTATTGTTTTGATTTTAAATTGGAAATATATTTATGTCTTGATGTTAAATTAAGTGTAGGAAGTTTATTTTTAAAATTCTTTGTTTTTTACAAAATAGAAGTTCTTATGTTGATTTCTTTAATTATGAAATGAAGTTCTTTAAATTTTATTTGAAGAATAAATTAGTTTGAAATTAAAGAATTTTTTTGTACAAATGGTTTTGTTATTATGATGTTGAAATAAATGTGGATTGGTTATTTAAAAGTCTATGACGTTCTATTACCTTGAATTGTGTTAATGAATGAGGATGGTTTTAAATAGCAATGAATAGATAAGGTTCTTGAGTTTATAAGGTTTAGAATTTGAGTACATTCAAAAGATTAAGTTTATGTTGTATTTACGTATGTGGGTTTTTATTTTATGTGGAAAGATTGTTGTGTCAAAAATTCATCTCTAGTTACTTAAGAACGCGTATTTATATGATTGTTGATTTTAGTGAATTCTTGGTTGTATTTTATGGGCAATAACGTTATGGTTATAAATTTATGAGTGTACTTTTGTAGTACCGAGTTTTAGTTTCCAGAGGCTAGGGGAACTCTTGAATTGAGTTGCTTATTCTATTTGAGTTTGATGATCTTTTATTTTAAAGGTTTTGTGAAATAGCCATGCACGTTGTAATTTGTTACCTATGTGGTGATTGTGAGTAAAGTGATTTAATTCATGATTGGATTGTGGACATGATTCGGGTTGTTGTGCATGATGTCTATCTTTTGGTTTAATGTGTTATGTTGTTGTATAAGGAAGAGTGGCTTTCGATAGGGGGCCCGGTACCCAAAGTGGTAGCCAGTTCAACTTATCAGAAGTTACTAATTCAGTGAAAACTTTAATAAATTTTCTGGGAATTCATTAATTAATTCAGATAAATGATTGCCTCGCCTAGTGCCTTAATGCTTGTATAGATTAAGGGTAGGTTGAGAAGGCCTGGAATGGCTAGTCGTTTACCTTGTCTTCATGAAGGGTAGTTCGATGCCACTTGAGATTGTCTAGGGGTCGAGAATCGTTTGAGGTCACTAGGATAACCCAAGATGGGGGCCGGAGCCTAGGAAGATTTGCCAAGAGAACCTAGCACAACTAAGTGATGACACACTTGTCCTGATACATACTTTGTGGTCTCTTATGTAGAGTCACTATTGGTTTACTATTTCCTCTGGGATTTTTTTAGCATTCATGTGATTTTTGGATACTGTCATGTTGTCATTCAGCCATGTGATGTTGTGTTTATTTTGTTGCCTGCTTGTTGTATGTTTGTTTACTTGCTTTATTTGAGGACCAGTCATTATCTCCTAGCATGGAGGGAGTGGACCTTCGGGTACCACGTAGTTGGGAGGAAACTGTGCTATTTCATCCTTTGGATTCTCTCGCAGATGATACTATACTTGGATACATGGTTCGTGGATCAGGATCTTACCTCTCTTTGTTTGAGTTGGTGGATGTCGAGTTTGTTAGTGGACGAGGATATTTGTTATGATGTGATCATCATCTCCTTTGTAAATTTACCTCATGTGCATGAGTGTACTTATTGTATCGATGATTATGTTGTATTGAGATTAGTCATTATCTCACTTATTGTAAGATGTAATTGTAACTTGATTCCGTCGTTATTTATAAATATATTATTCTTTTGGTAATGAGTTTATCCTTAAGCTTTTTGTATCGTGGATTAGTAATATGATGTTACTCGTTCTTCTTTAAGTAGCAACTTCGAGGAACCCTCAGGATGTATGTGTGTTGTACTGATGTTTTTATGTTATACGAATGATCTAAAAAAAAAAATGTTCAGTTATTTGTTAGTTATGTGTTGTCCTCTGGGTTCCCTGGCGGGGCGTTACAATTTCTATATTATTAAACTGAAGCTAGTTTATTTATTTTTTTGTTTCTAACATTGGGGTAATAATTGGTAGAGACTATGCATGTAGGTCAACATGTGCTCTAATACATTGTTTCTTACTAAGTGGGTCAAAGATGGGCCCGCTCTGGGATTCTCAAACAACCTTGCCATGAATTTTACTCTCAAAATCCTTGTAATAGCATCATTTATTCTGCTCATTGAAATCTCCCCATTGTTCACAAGAGTTGTAACACTCTCAATAAACAATAGGTAGTCCAAGGGAACCATAACCTTTAAAAGAAAATAATTCAATATCATATCAATTAGCATTAAAATTTGAAAAACTGTAAAGGAAACAATGCTTTAGGGGCTTGTACCATGTCAATGCTTGCATTGATGGAGGAAAGAACACTGTAAGTATAGTTGGAGTGTTGAGGGGGTGTGATCTTGTCTATTCCTTACCAATTTGAAAGGGTAAATCCCTACAACAATAAAGGTCTACGTCAATTAATAAACTCTTTCCTTTAGAATTATTGTAATTCCCAAATCAAATAGATAGAGGGTATGGAACAACCATCTACAAAGAGAGTATGGACATAGTCCTACGGAGAAAGATAAATTGAGGGCCACTTGAGAGTGAGGCAGTAAATTTGCAGCATTTGTTGGAATATGTAATAGCACTTTTTCCTAACAATTTAAACCTTTGAGAAGATTTTTTTAAGAAAAATTTTAAGTCATAAGTTTTAAAACAGAGTTTAGTGTAGAGCTGTAAATTTTATGTTGTGTTAGACCATTGTATTGCAGATAGATCAAGGATTTTATCAGCCACGCCTATTAGAAAATCACTGAGAATTCATTGACTCAATCAAGACAAAGAAAATTACATTGGTGTAATATAACATCTCAACATACACGAGCAGTATTATGATCAAGTCTTTAACCAAAAAAATCATGTGTATATTTTAACAACATTGGAGTATGTGTTTGAGATTTGCATGTGCAGCCACAAACAAGATCAACGTAACATAGTTTGGCAGCCTAAAGCTGGCAACTTGGTGTGAAGTTCAAGTTGATAAACATATGATGCTTTTACACTAGTAGATATAAAATTTTGAAACTGAAATATGCTTTGAATTATAATAAGATGAACAATGTCTAAACTTTTGAACTTGATTCTTAAACACAATTTTATTAGATACGAGCATCTAAGATTGAAACACCCAAATATGTAAGATGAGATATACAATTTACACCATCTCTGGAGTTTGCTTCTTAAATTGCAATTTACTTCATTAAAGATGTTCCTCAATTTAGTAATATGACTTCAGATTTAACTCTAAAGACCAAAGCAATTTCTCAATCATACATTATGCTTCAAATTGTACATGTAATATTTTTAGCTCTATAGAGTTTACAAGGTTTCCTATGAAAGTGAAATAAATTTTCATGACCTTCACTGATCCAAATCCTTAAGAAAAATGAAACAGAGACCTAAATCATGTGGCATAGAGTCCCCAACATTTGTACAATCTAATAGCTTGGTCAGATCATTAGGAAGAGACACCTCTAGAGTTGTTCCTTATCATATTAAAGATAATAAAGGTTAGATGCAAGGGAAAAATCCATCTATGTAATATCCTTATGCTATTACTAATTACAAGGGCCAGGAATAAGTCATTGGTAAATTTGAGGTGACAGCTAATTTCCTTAATACTAAGTTACTTACCTTTGGTCCTAGGTGTTTAGTGTTCACTCATGAAAACTAGCAATGGTTAAAAATTTAGTTTTTAGACTTTAAAGTTTAAAGACAAAAAGTGAATTGGGTGACATGAGAGAGCTTCTTATATTGACGCCTTCATAGTAGTAGCATGAAAATTTGAGAAATCAAATAGCCTATGATACAATTTACCTAAAATCCCATCTATTTTTTAAGAATTTTGGTGAGGAGGTCATAGTTGTTGTGCATCTTGACCCCATTCCTGCTTGAAGAGGACACCATTATTGTGGAAATTCCCTTTGCAAGAGCTTCCAAAAAGGTCAGAGATGAATATGGTAAAGCTCTACATAACTTGCAATTGTATCATTCTCATTTAGACCATAAAAGTCCCTCCATCAACCACAATGTGCTTGGCACACACCACAACCTTTTCCCTGCATAATAAAAAAGAAAAATTACATCTAATTTAACTTGAAAAGATGTATTGAGTATACACCCATTTCATCCAAAAGTATTTCAATGAATAGATATTAACTTTTTTTTTACTATAAAATCAATCAATACCCTCTTCCTATGAATGGATACCCATTAGAATGCTCTAGTGGAGGAATACCATGTATCCCAGAAAAAACCTTGGTCATGCTTATTACTAGCTTTGCATCTTCACTGTAGCTCTCATAGCAACGTCCCCACCTTGGATCTCTACACACCTGCCACTTAACAATTTGTGGGAATTCACCTGGTGGTCTAGCTAAAGCTTGCTATTGTCCAAGGTTGTCACTAAAGTGTTCTCAATGCTTGTGCCTCTCTACTGAGTTTTGTTTGTTGATCCTCAAGGCATGACTAGTAGGGGCGAATAACTCATAGGCACTTACAATTCATTGATCTTTCTACTAAGTCCTTCCTTTATTTGCCACTCAGAAATACCCTCATTGTGGATGATGGCTTTACCCTAACACACTGGTTGAATGATCTATGGCAATATAATGGCCCTTGGTATGAATGATTGTCCACAAGCTCACCTAATACAAAGATTCTTGCTTGTTGATCCTTCAATTTCCTGCTCGGATTTGAATGATCATAGTTGGGAAATTTGCAAGGATGATGGTAATGAAAAAGACAGGTTAGGGTTTTTGTCCCAACCTAAATACACCGGCAGGGTTTTTGTCCTAAAGGTGATTGATTGAATTCTTCACAAGGAAAGAATATTCTTCAAAATATCAAATGAGACACCCAGCCCACCAAAGACCAATTTATACAAGCTCAAAATAGGCGCTAGGCCTCCAAAGTCAATGCCAAAAAATTAAAATTTGAATTTTGAAATTTGAAATTTAATATTTGTATTTATTTTATTTTATTTTTTATTAATAAAAAATAGGGTTTATGTTTAAAAACATAATTTATGGGTTGATGTCAGCCTCAAGGGAATGGGTATAGACAGTTGTGGATATCATAATCCATGAGTTTTATACACCTCAAACACTTGAGAATATTTATATATTTAAAAATGTTATTTCCTTCTACTCAAATCCACTTTTGTACTCATTTGATTGATGTATACTTGTGCATGTGACCAAAGTAGCTTCTAATTGATAAGCTTAGTAAGTCTTTAAAGTTTGAAGTGTGAATGGTAAAAGCTTTAAACCCTTAAATCTCTATATTTCATGGTTTTTTCAATTTTCAAAGTGTGAGTGCCAGGTCCAAGTCAAAATTAAAAATTTGTCAATTCTGAGTCTTGTAACCATGCCTCATTGAAATATAAGATATATTTTTATTTTACAATGTTTGCTTCAAGTTTCTAAGGTTTTCTTTTTCCTTGCTTTTCAAATCTTATGGATTTGATAAATTTAAGTTTAATGCATACTAGATGATAATGGGATAAATTGCATTAATGGACCTACCACAATAACAAAATGGATGTCTTGCATATGCCTAACAAAACACAAAGGTAGATATCCAATAAATTACTAACAATTAGTTGACCACAATATCGTGAATAGCTAGAAACACACCCAAAAGCTTGTGCATGAGGTATTTTCTGGTCCTAAGCTGCCTACAACTCCTCCAAGGGTTCCTTGAAATCATCCAAACCCATGTTGAATAGGTATATCAGTGCACTATAAAGTCCATTCTCTCTACATAACCTTACCACTTGCAAAAATTGAGTGCAACAATTATTCATTTGCTACAGTATACATCAATCCATCAAAACTTTGAACTAAACCAAGTGCCTGTGACTTCATCGAAGCACAAAACATACAAACAATAACTTCTAATGTGATAGTAGGCACTTCACAAATGCAGACTTGATTGAAATCTAAGGAAGCAATGTCCATGTACATAACACATTATTCAATTCGTTACAACCATCCTTTTCTGCTATAGTGTTCCACTAGTGCTTGCATTACCTATGATATTCAAACAAAGAATAATGCTTATATTGGGTATAATAATATAATTTAGCTATTCATTTATATTCCTTTTGAATACCTCTGGAGGTAGACCACTGAGCATATTCTTTAGTATATATGGCTCCAGCAATTCTAAAAAAGTACTTGAGATATCATAGCATGGAAAAGTGAGAATGACAAAAGAAAGTCATGTAGCTTTATTAAACAAAAATTGTATGCCTTGAGCCTATTTAATAATACAGCCTTCAAAATGAAACAATAGGACAAACACTAAAATACATATTTACTAGACTAGTAATACATTATAACTATTATGATCAGTCTTTGTGAGCCACAAGATGAATCTCACAATTTTGAATAAATTATAAACTCCCAGAACATAACCAACAGAGTTGACTACAACAAAATATTTGTGAACTAATGATAAAAATATTACCTCCATGTTGAACTCCTACAAATTTTAAAAATACATTGTCGAACAACACATCAGTCTTCTTTATGTGCACACAAAACTCTATAGCCACACCTCCAACTTGTGCAAATTGTTCTTTGATTTGCACATTTATAGTGTCCTTTTGGCTTTTCCCTTCATTATCTGATTCCATTTTTCCATGTTGGTTGCTAAAGGCCAATGAAATATAAGAAAAAGCTTCATCTACATAAGCAGAGAACAATTGTAGAAGAAAGCACATTATGGCCTCCCGCATAGCATCCAATGTTTTTGGAAGGTCGATAACACCTTGTGCATTACCTTATCATTTTCATTATAATGGATAGTTTTTTACATAGCATCAAACTAAAGAGTTTCTTAGTTCTTTTAATTCATCAAGTTATCCTCATTGATTCAATTGTGGTATTATTCAATATTCAAAATGTGGCATTTCCATAGATCCTAGTATTTGTAGTGTTCTACTATATGCTTGATGCAACTTTTTTTTCACAGTCCATACCTTTGAAGTTTTACAGACTATAAATATATAGATATGTAGCGCACAACAACCACATTATGATGTTTAGTATAATCTTGATTGAGAGTTGCCACTGTTTGAGCAGACATAACCTTTCTCCACTATTTGCATTATTAAACCCTAGAAACCTATGATTGATTACCATGGAAGCTAAAAAATGTTTTATTTATCATTAATGTATCAAGTTTCCTGAATTTCATTTGGATTAACAAATCATTGGTCCCACCATTCTTCTAAACCACACAAAGATAATTTTAGTAAGTATAAGTATTTTTTATTGTATTTCTTGATTATAGTGAAAGAAAACTTTAGAAGAACAATTATTAAATAATCTTGACCCAAAAATTTAATAAATTTTTGAATTTTTGAACCAGTAATTCCAATAGTTTAGGGACCTTTTCACAAGGGTGCTCCTTCTTGGTGCAGGGGCACCAAGCTCATTTTGAAAATTCATGTGAATAAGCTCTTTGATAAGTTGGTTCTAGGTGTTTTGGTGTCTAGAGTCTTTCAATCCTTCAAATAAGGTCATAATAGACCATTCAAAAGGTAACTTGGGTCAGTTGGGTAGGTTTAGTGTTCATTTTGCACAAATTGTTAATATTACAAAATGTTGTCATGTTCAAAATGTAAAAAGTGCAAAAAGCCAAATAAGTAATACCAATAGTCAGAAGTTTAAAAGTTGGTTGAGTTAGTTTTTTTTTGGTGTCTAAGAGTTTAAAAACCTCATACAATTTGAAGTTGGAGGTTAGAGACTTTGTATGTGAAGCAAAAACAATAAAATACCCTGTTTGCATTGTATTTTTTGTGTGTTTTCTATTTCAGTATGTTGCTCCAAGTTGTTATTTGGGTTTGTATTGAAGGGAATTGATCTAATATTCTCTAAAGTGGATAGAGACACATTCTAGGAATATTTTTGCTTTTGTTTGGTTTGTTTTCATCTAGTATTAAGAGTTTTACAAGCAATCTTCAAGGAACAGTCTGAAAACTTAGAAATTAAGGGTTTGAAGGCTTCAAAAATGGATTAAACACCCATTCCACTATTAGAACTGCCCAAAAATTGGTGGAATGGGTGCTTAGGGTAGGATTTAGATGTTAGAGGAGTTTTTTTTAGTAGGGGAGGTGTTTTGGAGAGTTTTGGTTGCTGCCTTAGGAGAATTTGTGTGAGTTTTAGCTTAAAAATGGAGGTTAAATGATGGGACTTGGTGAAATTGTATTGTTGGAGGTTGGAAGATGATTTTGTGAGCATGTGAAAACATATGGTAGTATTATTGAGGCTTTTTGAAGGTGAGATAGGCTTGGGAACATTGAGTTTCAATAAATCCCTCCCAAAACTAGTCAGAGGGTTTTGTGTTAAGGAGACTTGGGAAGTGTTTCTCTTGATAAAAATTATTGATTTAAGGATTTTGTTGTCTAGTTGTGAATCTCCAATTGATTTTTGGGCTTGAGGAAGTGATTGCATTGGTGATGCTTTGTAAAAGTGGCCTAATTGGCCTAGGAGGGCAGCATAGCAGCATTGGTTTGAGGTTGATGGACCAAAGTGACCTTAAGTGATTTTGAGATATGTTTCGTAAGAGATTAATGGGTAACTGAAATGATGGATGGTTTATGGTTTTGACAAATAATTTTTAGGTTATGATTAACAAACTAGGTTTGTAGACCTACAACAGAAAAAATTGAGTGATTGGATGAGAAATCAATGGGTTAGGGTTTTGGGTGATTGAAGGGTTGTTGAAATTAGTTGGAATTGTGTTGGTTTTGATTTTTCCTCCATGCTCTGCATCACTTCTCCTTTGTATGCTTAAAATATGCTTTTCCTATTTTCCTTTTATTTATTTTCTCAATAATTTGTGCTACTTTTATGTCCATTGGTAATATATTTTAAGCTTTATGGGACTATGAATTCTTTTCTTTCTTATATTTTAATATTACTCAACTGGAGTAGGAAATGGAGAATCCTTTGGTTCTAATACATGAAAAGAAAGTGGCAAGCTTGAAAGTAGTAGTTTGAGTGATGGAGCTATCACTAGAGGTGAGTTATATTTTAAGATCATGCGATTTGTTGTATCTATGATTGATTTATGATTCTTAGGATATCTATCTATGTTTAGTCAATGTTTTGATTATGTGAAAATAATATAATTTCTTGTTGCATTTATCACAGAAACAAAGGTCTCTTTTGATTGTAGTAGAGGATGTAGAGAGTGAAGCATTGGCTACTTTGATCTTTGAAATTGATGATTTTCTTACTAAATTGATAATGTTTGAAGTTTTTCTTTCTTTCTTAGATGTTGAGTCTAATTAATAAGTTTAATGTTGTGTTGCAACTTGTAGGTGAGTATGTTGATATGATAAAGGCTAGTATTTTCAATCCTCTAAAAGTTATCAAAATTGCATTAGTTGATGCAGAAAGGTAAAACTATTTATCTTTATTATAATTAGTGGAACTTGAGACTACAATATCTAATAAAAATATACTTCCAAATATGCTTTTGATGGATGCTCATATCCTCATCCAAAGCTCCAATTCATACACAAGAAAGAAGGACACTTTCAAAGGTTGAGGAGTTGGGCTTTACACCCACTGGTTGCATTTTCTTAAAAAATTCTAAGGACTTTTCAGAAAAAACCCATTTTGAATATATCTTTTAATCACGACATTCCATGATATCACATTTCTTTGAGGCATTTTTTGAAACAGTTTGCTTTCCTTTTCTATGCTTCCACATTTTCATGTATGTCTAGCAAGGCACTTGTAACTACAACATATGGCAAAAAAATCCATGTTGTTATGCTTTGATGGATGTCCCTTCGTTATTACTGGATATCTGATGTAGTGCACATTATTATAGTGCAAGCCTATTTTTCAAGTTGTTTCATTTAGCATCACCAATATTCTCCATAAGAACATTGTCCATTTATCGTGGTTGCAGGAGGAGTTTCAAATATTTTTCTTCATAGGCTTGCTGAAAAAATTCAAGATGCATAGGCTAAAGCTGCTAGCATTGTAGAGCAAGTTTGAATGTGGTTGATTTCCTTTGCATTATCTTCACTTGCTTATAATTTCATGACCAAGTATGCATTAAGAAAATTTCTTGCACCTATGTACGTATAACTATGACATTGTTCTTCCAGAGTTGTTGACAAGCAGGAAAGTTGTGGACAATGACTCAAATTTACTTCAGTTGTTAGGATTCGTGATTGTTGATAAAGGAACTAGAAAGATATGAAGATAAAGAGGTAAATCATCAAAAAATTTAAGGGGCGGTTCAATAGTAAGAGAAACAATGAAGTAACAATTAACATGGTCATAGGATGATAGTAATCAGAATGAGGGAAGCCTACAAATGATTGGATCTTTATGACAATCATATAATGAAAGTTCCTTTCCAAAGATGTATCATGTACTTATGCATTATAAGGGTAAGGGACTGTAGGTTATGATATAAAAGATCATGTTCCTATTCTTTGTAAGTTGTTGAAGAGCATAATGGCAAGGTTTTGGAGCTGTATTTTCATTTTAATAAATATATTTTAAAACCCTCATTGAAATCTTATTTTCAGGTTGCATCTCATCAAATTGGAGAGGTGAACATGCACTCTTTACTTTCATCTGACCAGGACCAATCAAATTTCTAGATAGGAAGTTTCCATCCTTCTCATTCGAATCCTTCCAATCTTCTCTCAAGGGTTGTTTGGCTGGAATGGGAGGGAAAGGTTGCTCTGAATCGGGCAATATATGCACCACAAATAATATAACTACATTTACTATATATTTTCATGTCTTTTCCCCCTTCAATGTTTGTTGCATTTGTATCACATCTTGGATTTGTCTTCCATGGCAACCAAGAGTGCAATGAAGGATGTATTTCTTGGATTTGTGTTTATGCAGCTATATGTTGTTTGTAATTCCTTTGGTTATGCAATTGTTTGTTGTTTGTATATTCTTTTTTTTTCATGCAATACAAAAAAAAACATTTGAATATCTATGATATTTGAGCTTTATATGCATAAATTTGTTTGTTGATTGTATATATTTTTTTTCATGTTAATCTAATACAAAAAAACATTTGAATATTTATGATATTTGAAGTTTATATGCATAAATTTGTGAGAATTAATTAAGTTAGATTTGATTTATAACTTGAATCATTGATTCACTCAAATAAATGACTAAACCATGACTAAATAAATGACTACTATGACTAAAATAAATGAATACAATGACCAAATATATGACTACAATGACTAAATATATGACTACCATGACTAAATAAATGACCAGCTAACAACCATCAGTGATTAAATTAATGACCAAATATATGACTAAATAAATAACTGCCATGACTAAATAAATGAATAGTTAACAACAATCAATGACTAAATTAATGACTAAATCAATGACCAAATCAATGACTAAATCAATGACTAGATAAATGACTAAAATAGTTTACTCATAAATTTGGTCTCGTTATAAATAACTAGCAATAAACTACTAATGGTCACATGACCAAAATTATTCATTTATATGCAATTTTTAGTAGTTTATTTAGTCATATATTGTGGTTTTTGTACTAGTGCTAGTGAACTTAGGAACTGAAGAGACCTCGCATATCACTTTCTATGCCGAGTCACTTTTGAAAAAGGAACAAGAAAATCTAGTAGCATTCCTAAAGGAACAGAAAGTGAACTTTGCGTGGACATATGTTGACATGACAGGCCTTGATCCTAAAGTAGTGGTCCACCATCTAGCAGTGTATCCCAAGGAAAAACATGTGAGACAAAAATTGAGAAAGATGCATCTACAAATCACCTTATTGGTCAAACTCAAGCTACAGAAACTCCTTGATATAGGATTCATTTGACCCATTAATTATACAAAATGGGTTTCCAACCTTGTACCTATTTCTAATCCCATCGAGGGCATCCAAATCTACATCGACTTCAGAGACTTGAACAAAGAATGTCCTAAAGATGATTTCCCCCTCCCCAACATAGATATGATTATAGATCTAACAGTGAGCATGAAATCCTATCATTAATGGATGGATTTTCAGGATACAACCATATTATGATTGCAAAGGATGACCAACATAAAACAACCTTCACTTGTCCATGGGGCACCTACTATTGGAATATGATGCCATTCTAGCTAAAGAAGGTTGGAGCTACATACCAAAGGGCTATGACCTTGATTTTCCATGACATGATCCAAAAATATATAGAGGACTATGTGGATGACATACTAGCCAAATCAAGAAAGCGTCAAGACCATATATAAACATTGGGCCCAATCCTCAAAAACTAGAAGAGTATAAGGTACATCTCAGTCCCAAGAAATGTTTCTTTGGTGTAACTTCAGGAAAACTCTTGGGATATATTATATCAATGAGGGGAATCGAGATAGACCCTATAAAATTCAAAGCAATCCTCGACATGGAAGCACCATAGACACTAAAATAATTGAGGGGTATGTAGGGAAGGCTTCAATCAATCCAAAGATTCATAACATAGTTGGCAAATAAAACAATCCCATACTCTCACCTCCTTCATGAGGGAGTGGCATACAAATGGGACGAGAAATATGATCAGGCATTTAATTGAATCAAGGAATACTTGCTAGCACCATCAATCCTCATGACATCAATCTAGAACAAACCATTGATCCTCTGCATATCAGCTACGACAACATCTCTTGGTGCTCTTTTAGCTCAGCATGATGAAATAGGGAAAGAGAGAGCCATTTACTACAACAGTAGAACCTTGGTGGGACATGAGCTAAACTACACATTCATTGAGAAATCCTACCTTGCAGTCTTGTTTGCATCATAGAAATTCAAGAACTATATGTTAGCCCACTAGATTAAACTCATCACCAAGATAGATCCCCTAAAGTATCTATTTTCTAAAGCAAATCTCACAGGATGAATGGATAAGTGGGTCATGATCTTGACAAAATATGGCATTGAATATGTGGAATGGAAACCGACCAAGGGATAGGTAATTTCATATCAATTGGCTGAAGTGCCTATACATACAGAAAATTATTAGAGTTTCCAGCTGATTCAATCTTCAACCTGAATGTCACATACCATTTAAAGGTATATTTTGATGAATCATACACATAGCATGGGTCAAGAGTAGGAATCCTCTTCATCACACCACAAGGGGATTGTATCCCAAAATCATACAGGTTGTCTTTCCCTTGCACCAATAACATTGTAGAGTATGAAGCTCTTGTCATAGGACTTTAGATTGTAGTACAATGGCTTATCATGGAACTCAAGGTCTATGGGGATTCATAGTCAATTATCAATCAAGTCAATGATGAATATCAAACTAAGGATGAAAAAATTACCCCATACAAAAATTTGGTAGAGGATCTCAAGGAGTTCTTCATTGACATAACATTTGAGTAGATACCGAGGGTAAACAATAGAGTAGCTAATGTTATGGCTACAATTGGATCATTGCTAGATATCTGAAGGAACGTCCATAAACATGAATTCCTTGTAGAGCAGCTTCTTGTACCAGCTTTCAAGGTACTAGAATCCAAGTTTGTATGTGAAATCATTGGTCCCGATGATCCTTGGTACCATGACATATTCACCTACTTGAAAATAGGAGTCCTCCTAGCCGACATCACCCCAAATCTCAAGAAAACCTTCATGAAAAATTCATCCCACTTCGTCATCTTAGGCAACACTCTTTATTGTAAAAGTATCGAAGGAACCTTATTACAATGCCTTAACCCTGAGGAAGCTTTGACTACCTTAACAAAGGTACATGATGGTATTTTTGGTTCGCACTCTAGTGGTATGACCTTGGCCAAGAAACTGCTGAGGATGGGGTACTACTGGCCTACTATGGAGAGAGAATCTCATGACTATGTCTAGAAATGTATGCAATTCAGATAGCATGGAGACCTCATCCATGTATGAACTCAAGAGCTCCAGCCAATCATAACACCCTGTCCTTTTTCACAATGGGGGATTGATCTTATCAAAAAAATCACACCCACCTCATCTAATGGACACAATTTTATTATCACCACCATAGAATACTTCACAAAGTGGGTAGAATCCATCCCCATAACCTATATCACAAGGAAGAAGATCTCTAAATTCATCCTGAACTACCTCATTTTTAATTACAATGTTCCACATGCCCTTATCTTTGATAATGGAACACCCTTCAAAAACTAGGATATTCATGAGCTATGCCAAAAATTCAATATCCAACATCACTTATCCACCCCATATTACCCCCAGGGAAACATCCAAGCTAAGCCTTCCAACAAGTCCATCCTAAAAATCCTCAAGAAAACAATTAATGAAGTTGGTCATGATTGGCACCTATAGTTGAACCCTATCTTATGGGACTATCAAATGAGTATCTGCACACCTACAGGTGCAACCCCTTTCTCCCTGGTCTATCGATCAAAATCCATCCTTCCCATTGAGGTTGAGCACCCATCCCTGATAATATCATTGTAGAATGATGAGCATTGAGTGTCATGGTTGAATGAGCTAGAGTTGCTAGACAAGCAGTGCATGGATGCTTTGAACCACCTGCAAGTTTATCAAAACCATCTCAAAAGGAGCTATAATAAGAATATCAAGAGTCAGTCCTTCCAAATCAGAGATCTCATGTTGAAATAAAAATAGTAAAATGTGCCAAATCCAGACAGCAAGGGCAAGTTTGAACCAAATTGTTTAGGATCCTTCATCATCACAGCAAGTTACAAATCAGGAGTGTATCAATTGTCCACACCAGAAGAGGAGCCAATATAGGAGCCCATCAATAGCTCCCATCTCAAAAAAAATTATGCCTAAGCTTGCAAGGTATAAATCCAAAAATACAAAAATATCAAAATCCAAAAAAAATCAGAAGAAGAATTGAAAACAGTAAATAAAAAAAAATTCCTCTAGTGAAAACCACTTTGGTGGCGCTTTGGGCAAGTACCTTGGTGAAAACTTGGCAATCAGGTGCCTTGTGTAAATAATTCACTCTCCATCCATCATCAATCCATTGACTTGTTTTGCATCACCTTCCATCATTTTTCACCATCCTTCACCCATCATTCTTTCCATCACCCATCCATGTCTGCATCATAGCCTGATCCTATGTCAGTATCATGTTCCATCTTAGTACTACTTGGTGCATTCCTAAGGTCATTTTGTCCTGCCTATATCGGGGTAGTCTATCGCATCACGCTGGGGGCATGTCCTTATACCTAGAAATTAGATTGGATTAGTGTATATCCTTGAAATCTTTCATAAATCCAAAAATCCAAAAATGGTCATAAAACTAGAAAATCCAAAAAACATCCAAAACATATCAAAAAATCCAAAAACTAGGTCAAAAATAGAAAAAAGTAAAATATAGAGTCATCATGTTGAATTGCGTTGTCTCTGAGCTTGAACATAGGAAAGGATAATCATTGATCAACCCCCGAGACATTAGGTCAGTCCTTTAGGTGCCCATCATAATAAATTGGCAATCCATACATGTTCATATTCTTCATCAATAAACGAGTTTGTTTCTGTCGAACTACATGTTCTCTACATGTATAACGTAGGAAAGGCTAACCTTTGATCATCTCCTAAGGCCCCTGAGTTAGGTCCTTAGGTTAGGTTCTTGGTCAAAATCTCAGAAAACACCCAAAACATTGGAAAATTTGAAAATTAAAATATTTGTAAAACATCTAAAAAATCCCAAAAATACCTCAAAACATTCAAAAAAACCAAAATCACCCATCTCAAAAATTTGAAAAGAACCTCAAAACATTTCAAAAATACCAAAAACATTCAAAAAACCCAAAATCACCCATCTCGTTTCAACGTTCATATGCAATAAACATCCACTCACATTAAATCATTCATCATCTTCAACCTTTAACAACATAAATTAGAAACAAGTATGGTAAATGAAAAAGTGTAAACTCAAACATCAAGGTCTTAAGTCTAGGTCAGTAGGTAAACAAGTTGTTCAATTCTTGGTGTCAATAGCCCATCATCCCATTAGTCTCAAAATCATCTCATAAAATCATTTCCTAGGATATATCTTTTCTACAATGGACATCAATATCAGACATCACCATAGTTTAGTCATGGCTAGAGGTATTAAGAACATTAGCTTGTTTTTTTACTTGATCTTTTCTTATGATTTATCTTATTGCACCTATTCCCATGTGTTGGAAATGTTGTCATTGATGTCAAGTGGAAAGAGTCATTGATGATAAGATAAGTATGACTGAAGATAACAAAGCATAAATGTTTAAGATAAACCAACTGAAGATAGTGTTGAAGAAATTGTCATTGATATCAAATGAAGAACATGGTATGGTATGTAGATGATCATATTAACTTTCAACATTCAAACTTATAAATCATATTTGAGGAACTCAGATATATGCTCAGATATGAAGATCTTGTTATTTAGTTTGAAGACTTTTTAGACTTCGTAATTGTGATAAATTGCAATGGACGTATCTATATCTCATACGGTTCTTTCTAGCATATACATATTATGCTTTGTTGTTGGAGTCACCTTAACTAAACAACATCATGTAAATTTTGCATGGAAATCACTCCAAGAACGTCCAACGTATTAAGAAAAAGAATAATTATAATACAAATGCGGCTGTTAAGATAACGTATTTTTGTTAAAGAAAAAACGCGTATAATATTAAGATAAAAAGAATGATTAAGATAAAAGTGTGGTTGTCAAGGTAAAGATATGAATAAATTAACTTGACTTATCTCTTGATCAAAGGGTGTGAATATATCAAAGGCATCTTTCAAAGAGGGATGTGTATGGAGTCTTTAATAAAAATCGTGCTTTATGAAAAGACGCTTTTGAACAGGTGCGAATAAATAAAAGGATTAAATGAAACACAACTTCATTTGGAAAGACGTGGCTCTCACAAGTTAAATAAAACACAGTTTGTATTGGAAAGACGTGGCTCTCAATTTAGAGAGGTGTGAATCTTAAAAGGAAGTATATTGATCTGTATTGACTAAAACAATGAACACATCTTAGTTTGCTAAACACATTCAAGAAGTATGCTTTATGAAAAGATGGGTCTGTAGATGAAAGGTTGTGTTGTTTCCTTGAAGAAATCAACCACTCCAAGAAGGTGCGATTTGTTCAGTATGAACAAATTTAATAAATCAAACTCTAAATATGTGGTTTAAGAAGAGATGTCTCTTTCTGAGAAAGTTATGTAAACAAGCAGCATGATCATTCATTAAGTGTTTGCAACCCTTGAGTAACTTATATATGTTACATCAAATATTTTTGAGTAGTGTGGTTGTTGTGTAAGAGAGCATTCTAAATCTGAAGTCCCATCTCCTTGTTTGGGATAAGTGTGAGATCATTCATCACCAAAGGCAGATTGGAGGATTGGGATAGTGCAGGTTAGATTGAAGGCATCATCTTGCAACCATCAAGTCAAGGTCGGTGCCTTGCATTAGGGGCTGGTGCTCCTTGTAGGTAGGTTCCTACTAAAGTTGTAAAGGTTTGGATGTTCCTTGTAGGTTGTGTCCTACTAAATCATCTTATTGTAAATCTGTAGGTTGGTGCCTACTTTGTAAAAATCATTTCAATAAAAGTTGTGTCAACTTGTGTAAATTGGTTCATATCAAATAGTTGATTTGTGTTTAAGTTTGAAGTTGATAAATAAGTAAGAGGGTAAAAGTTTGTTGATATATTGATTCACCCCCCCCCTCTCAGTATATCTTTGTGCTCTTCACCATGACCTCTTGATGATGTTTATCTAAAATATTTAGAGAGAAAGGATTGGGGCATTGATCATTATATTTTGTCTATTGTGCTTGTTGGATATTCTTGTAATATAATCTTGGTGATACTTGCTTTGACAGGTGTGTACAAAAGGGGTTTTGAACAACTTGTTGACTATTACATTGTTAGGTTATGCCTCTCCATGTTTTGGTTTGAGGTGTTTGAAACTTCTGAAGTACATCCTAGTAAGTTTTTCTATGCCAAGTGTGAACAAGGATACTCCTATCTATTTGCTAATTCAAATTCCATCGCACTAGATACTACACCATCTTGGTTGTCTATACCTTTATGCATTGTATTTGTGTGTGTTATCAAATATAAGGAAAGTTAATCTCTTTACGTCCCCAATCCTTGGATAAGCAATACATCATCATCATCACTCATCATCATATTTAATAAAGTCTCGATGACTCATAGACTTGTTGGACTTATGTATCTTCTTTGATTCAAGGGTTGATCCCTCTCTTTCTTCTATCTTCTACACATACTGACAAAGTATCATGGCGTTCAACAAAATCTATCTGTATCCATCATGCATCCACAAACTGTCAACATCCTGCATACTCATACATATCATCATAAATAAGAGAAAAATTATCCATCAAATTTCATCATCATTTAATGTGTTTAACATAATATAGATTTTTTATTCTAAGCATCTTAAAATCATCACATTTTCCATTATCATCATCATCCACCCATACATCTTACATCATCATATATCATATGGAAAAGATATTGAAAAATAAATAAATATATCCATAACATTACATTCCATCCCGCATGCATTACATCATCATTTAACATGTTTAGCATAATATAGATTTGTTATTCTAAGCATATTAATTCATTACATTTTCATTATCATTAGCATAATATAGATTTGTTAGTCTAAGCATTTCATAACATAACATTGCATTACATTCGCATATACATATGCATGCATCCACACAATCATCATCAAATAGGAATAGATCCATCATACATTACATGTGCATACATCAATAATATCACATAAATTGCATCATAAAGCATAAAACATCATAGTATGATCATTAATTACATCCATCCATATCATATGCATCCATACATCCATAACACATAAAATAAAATAAAGTAACATCACATCGTATAAATCAGAGCCATCTAATATACATCCAAAAAAGGTGAATGTCATGATACAATCAGAATCAAGTGTGTAATATCATCATAAGGAATATACAAGAGGCTAATCAAAACTCATCCAATGAATGCATATACATCATATAATTAGGTTGTACATCAAAAAAGTGTCTAAGATATATCAATGATCTGAGCTCCTCTCGCTTTGTCAATCACTATAGTGACTACCCTAGCTCTGACGGTGTGACCTTGTCAATCTGCCTGATGGTCCCCCACGAGACCTACTAGGTGCAACTTGGCTGATGTGAGAGAAATCCAGCTCTTGACGCTCCTATGGGTAGGCTCAATAATATAATGTCCTATAATAAGAGGCCTCTCGCATGGCCCACCCATACATCTCTATGGGGATTCTGACATGTCCCTGCGCCTGTTGTGTTGCCGCCTCTAGCTACTGTCAACACCCTGTCTCTAATACCAAACCAAGGTCTGCATCTTGTCTCATCTGACACTATTGAGCTACCTCCTACTTGGCCTAATCCTTCTCCTAGGTCAATGTCTAAATCTGAGCTACAACCTACTACAATTGTCTTTTCAGTGTCTGAACCTGTACCTACAACACTATTATTTGTGCATCCCAAGGATCAAGACCTGGTGGTGGTGTTTTGGTGGCTACTATGGAGGATATTGTGGTTCCCTCTATCCCACCAGCTATACCAAGGGCACATGTCCATCATGCTCATCACGCTCATCCTACCCATCCTTCCCATCATGTGGTTGCTACAGTGGCTACTGAGGAACCTATTTGATCTGAGGCCCTTTGACTCATCCCCTACCCATTGCTAGAACTATCGATAATGTCAATCTCACTAGGGCATGGGTCTACCAATAAGAATCATAGGCCTAGGTCATTCATGCATCTTATGGACCATCGAATTAAACCCATGGCTACATCACCAACTACCTAAACTCATTGATGGCCACCTGGGGCTAGATCCGCCACCCCCAGGCTATCTCCCATGTTCTCCTAGCAAAGATGGCTCTATATGCTAGATTGGGTGCATCCTGCACCTCCCCAAATTGTCTCACTACCCTATATGGAAGGTAGCACTCAATCATGTGGTGCTCCCACCCTTGCATGTATCTAGTATAATGACAGTAGAATAGGTTATCATCATCATCATGACATCTGTGATAGTGGTCTAGGGTCTCCATTTGAAAACTGTCATCTCATTGATGACCTGCCTCTAGTGTGGAATACCAGTAATGCCTATATAATGGATGGTGGTCATCCCCTCATACCTATAAACTATGGGATCATCACGATCTATCTGAACATCTACCACAGTGGGCCTAAATACTATTTTGTGCTCGTATGCCTAGACGTGAAGTAGTGTACCACCAACCCCAATGTTGTGGGTCCCCAAAGTATGCCACCTGGTGCATGCCATGATATAAAGAGGTAAGAACAACTAGCCCTCATGCATAAATGGTCATCTCCTCCATCATCTAGGACCAGACTATGCCCCATCCCATAATACAACCTCTAGCTCATTTGTCGGGAATGAGAACTCTCGAGATCAATGCACCAACAAATAGATGATCCACTTGCCATGTATGGGGATCTGCAAGATCTGCCATACGTCTTCTAGAGTGATAGTAGCCTCTCCCATCGGTAAGTGAAACAATGATGTCTCATTCTACCATCACTCTACAAGTGTTGTCATCATGGTCAGGTGTGTCTAAACTGCGGGTATCTATGCCACATGACCAAATCCAATCGCACCCAGGAAAAATAGTGCATCGTCAATCAAATTCCTCGCTCAGTGCAGGATCTGAACTTTGTGCTCCTTCAATTGGAGCATATGAAGGACCTCCTACATTCAAACATCCATGATGTCAAATTTTATCAAATCTGCACAAATTCAAAAATTTAAAACCCTAAAAATGAAAAGGCAAGCCGACATTTACAAAGGTGACACTATAAACAAAGGCGACGCTATATTGCAAAGGCGGGTCAACATTTTCCCATGAAACCCTACCCTTCTAACCTTGCACGACGCTATACTACAAAGGCAGGTTGGCATTTCAAATGCTACCTTGGACCCAAACTGCATCATGTGGCACTATCCTACAAAGGCGGTGCTCCATTGACAAAAGTTACATTGACGCTACTAGATGCAACACCCTAGAGAGTCACTTTTGGCTGACCTAGTTGGACCTTAATAAATGCACCAAAAATACAAAAAAAAAGAAATTTTTTAGGTTGCATACCAAAGGTCCTATGTTTGGAGGCCATTGAAACTCTTGAACCCACTCCATACGTTGCCTGGGAAGCACATGAGCTACCATTTCGTCAGCACCTCAAAGCAAAATCGCAAGAATCCTAGAAGGTTAAGTGCACAAATGATTTGAAAATGACCCCTCCCCCTATTTATGCTAGAAAATTATGGTTTTTTAGGGTAAAATTAGGATTTTTTGAGCCTGTTCATCCATTCCTTGCATAGAAAAGCCTGTTTTGGCTTGTTTTTACCGTTGTGAGCCTACTTTTGTTTCCTGTAGGCTATTTTTTGGTGCTTGAATCATTGTTGAATCTTTTTTGTGAGCTCAACCCAAAATTAAAATTTTCATCCAATCTTTCATGGGGGCAATGTAGTAGCGTAATTCCTTCCGCTGGGGTAGTAGTGGGGTGTCTAAAATGTTAGAATTTTTTTGAAGTTTGATCTCGATAGTGTTATTCTTTGAACCAATGCAGCAGGTACCTTGCTTCAAAGGAGGGAAAAATGTAGACACGTAAATAATCCTGATTGATACTATACATTTGATTCTGATTAACTAACACCATTTCCTCCTAAATCACTTCAAACTAATCAGTTAATTAAATAATTGGTATTATTTATTTAGTTAAATTCATCAGACTAATCAGTTAATTAAATAATCGGTATTATTTAGTTAAATTCATCAACTTCTGCTATTAATCAAATAATTAACTTTATTGGATTAATTCACCTTATTTTGACTAATGTCCATCCTATTTAATTAAATCAAATCATTTAATTAAATCCCTCTAAGTCCTCTCATTTGATCAAATAAATCCAATTATTTAAAATCAAATGGCATAAATCCTCTAACCCACTTGAGTTTATTAATTCTAAATTAATTAACTTTAAATCACTTTCTAATCACCATTATTCATTTATCTGTCTTTTAACTCCCTACTTGAGTTAAATCAACCCATGGTCAACTAACCAATTTGCACACGAATTTTTTTTTTTTTTAATTATCTAATTACCTTATTTATCCTCACAATGACATATCCCTAGGAATATTCCTCCCAACCACCCCTTCATTCAATTTCCCTCCAAAATCCTCTTACACACCCATTAATACCTCTTACAAAGGAATTTACTCCTCCTTACATTCCATCTTATCCCTTAAATTCTCTTACATTCTCTTACATCTTCAACCACATTCATTTATTCCTCTTACATCCCCTTTACTCTACGCATTCCCCAAAATGTGCTCCATCCTCATCCAATAGAATTGTAACAACTGTCATAATCCCATTGGTTCCCTTTTTATCCCACATTCACCAATTTTAGATCGTATTCAACCCTTGAGTCCTATAAGTAGAAGCTTCTTCTACTTGAAATGGATTCACAATCTCAAGCAAGTTTACTATAGGAATTTCTCTCATTTTGTCACATCATTAGCTAGTTTTTATCATCTTTTGGAGTCATCTTATGCACTTAGAATTATCTACATCATTGGAGTTTATCAAAGGGATTGATAAAGGGATTTTTTTCACATCAAAGGAGCACCAATCCCCCTATGGGATGGAGGTTTGGTTTATTTAGTTGATTACATGTTATCGTTTTCCTTCTTTTATGCTTTCATTTCAATGTTTTCATCTTTGTTTAACAAAAAATCTCATAGGGAATGTTTTGTTTGTGTTTCTAACTTGACTAACCATTGTTTGTTTTCCTATTGTTAGTTAATTATAGATTAAGCATTCACAGTTAGATAAGCACTTGTTGCAATAAGGATTCAAAAACGTATTGTAGATAGCAATTTGTATTTTAAGGTTGAAGCAGAACAAATCTTAATTGTGGTGGTATATGTTGACGATATAATCTTTGAAGGAAATGAAGGTTTTACAAAAGGTTTGCAAAAGAAATGAAGAAAGAATTTGAAGATTAAGTACAAAGTTGTGTCACACTTTAAAAAGGAAATGATCAACATTGATCCAACTTTTAAAATTGAATCACTAAAAAGTGGCATATATGTTTTTTTTATTTTGAAATTATGTAAACTAGTAAAATGTGTAATTTTTTAATATATTTTATCTTTGTATTTTTTTAAAATATATTTTTAACTAGTTTTTAATAGATTTAACACTATAATTTAATTGTTGATAAAATGCTAAAAAATGAAGCTACATGAGATGTCAATTTTTTTATAGTAATTTCTTTTTAGACTTTCAAATTTTTTGTGTGTATTTATAACTTGAAACTTTAGTGCATGGATATTTTTTTTTTTCAATTTTGATAAATATATATATTTTTTAAAATATTAAAATGTGTGTATTAAAAAACAACTACTTCCATTTGATGTCAAGTTTCATAATAAATATTTATCTAAAATAGAAAAAATATAATACCATCTTGATATAGATTCCTTTATATAATGCATCAATTTTTTAAAAATTTAAAAAGAAAAATAGTATTATTCCTTACCATGGTAATCAACCTAATATTTTGTGTCAATATCCTACTTTTAGTAATAAAATAAAATAAAATAAAAATAATAATTAAACTATTAAAATAAATATGTTTTTGAAACCTACACTTATTGATCTACAAAAGGGTATTTTAATATTTTTTTAAAATGTTATAAATACATGAGTAGGAGTTATTGAAACATCAAAATTTTCAAATAATTTTTTTTGGTAAATTGGCCTCAAAGTGGTGCTCTATATATTTTTAGCCAATAATTTTAGTTGAAAAAATTGTGGAAGTATCTAACTTAGCTAGAATGAATCTTTTAGTAGAACATATGTTTGATCAAAATTGATTTTTAGTTAGAAATACTTAAATTTAGTTGTCCTAATAAGTTGGTTGAAAGTGTGACACAGCTTTGTGCTTTTAGCCTAAAATGTCAACATGTGGGGAGATGAATTTCTTCCTTCATTTGAAAATCAGTCAATCAAAGAAAAGCATATTCATATCACAATCTAAGTATGTTAAGGAAATGTTGAAAAAGTTTGGAATGAATGAATCTAGACCGGTATGTACTCTTATGGTTACTCATTCTAAGTTGAGCAAGAATGATGAATCTCCTAAGACATCAAAGAAAGTATAGATCAATTATTATCATGGACTATTGTACCTTAGTGCTATTAGACTAGATATCATGCATTCAATTTTTCTTGTGGCTAGATTTCAAGAAGATCCTCGAGAATCTCATGTTGCAGTAGTGAAGAGGATATTAAGATATTTTAAGGGAACTCTAAATTATGGTTTGTGGTATCCTAAGAATATTGAATTCTCTTTGAGTGCATATACAGATGTAGATTGGGTTGGATGTGCAAATGATAGGAAAATTACAAGTGGTAGTTCTTTCTTTCTTGAAAGCAGGTTGGTTTCATCGTTAAGTAAGAAGTCAGATTCAATGTAAAATTATCTACTGTAGAAGCATAATATATTGCAGTAACATCATGTTGTACACAGGTGTTGTAGATGAAACAAACATTGAAGGATATCAAATTTTGATATGATGAACCTATTTCTATCATGTGTGAAAATACAAGTGCAATAAATATTTCAAAGAATTTGGTAATGCATTCAAGAACAAAACATATCTCAATCCAGTATCACTTCTTGAGAGATAAAGTTGTAGAGAATGAAGTGAAATTGGAGTATGTGTGTACTAAGGATCAAGTTGATATTTTCATAAAGGCTCTTCCAAAAGATACTTTTAAGTATCTCCAGGAGAAGTTAGTGTCTATTTCCCCTCCTTTCAACTAGATGCATAAGTGTGTGCATTTGTCTAAGAATAATTTCAAGATACATTCTTGGTCTTGGACTGATGTTGATGGCTACCTCTTAGGGGGAGTAGGTAGTAATGGTTGTTGGATAGTGCAGAAAAGAGTTTAATATAGAAAAGAGAGTGCAGTTGCTTGTTGGTGTTCATATGGTTTAGAAGTGATTATCAGAGGTGTTCATAGGTGTCATATCCAAAGTTTTAGGTTCTAAATCCTATTATAGTGGAAGATGTGTTTGATAGTATGTTTGTTTGGTACAATAGGGTGTCTAAGAGAAATGAGATTGCTTTGCATTTCTTTGTAATTAAGTTTTTGGTGTTGTGGATATAGGAATGTGCTTATTTATATCATTTATATCTACCTTCCCTTGAAGTTTCAGGTGCTGAGTTGTTTGGTGTGTTGGATGTCTATGCTAGTATACATTTGGTTGCACAAAATGAAGGTGTTCTTGAGTTTTAGGTGGTTGCAGTAGTTGTGCAAAATATTTTGATGATGCTATAATATTTTGAGATGAATGGATATTGTTGAATGTTGTTGTGTGGTCCACAAGATGTTTCCAGACCTTGAGAGGTGTGTTTGGAGCCACATGTTAGTGTTAGTGCAGGTTTGGTCGATTTGGCATGCTAGTGCTACTTGTGGAGAATAATTGTTGTTTCAGGAAGTGTTGAGAAGCATGTTTGTGTAGATTTGGGTCCCAATTAAGTAGTGGCTTGGTTTGGATTCACTTCTTTATATTATGGAAGTGTTTGGTACTGATCTACTTCATGTTACATGGTTGAGGTGTATATGTTTCCTTAAGGCTAACCTAATTGAGATTGTTTTATGTCGTGGATGGTATAAATGCAAGGAGAGTTGTGTTGATAAAGAGCGGAGTAGGTGATTTGAAAGATGTCAAAGTGATCAAGTGTGATGATTTGAGTGTGAGTCTTAATACATGTGACTTCCTAATGTAGTGAGTAGAAGGTGTCGACATTTTTGTCTATTTGATGGGTTGTTTTTGCTTCAGTGGAACTGTACCTTCGACATATGAGAGATGCATTGTCAATAGTTCAAATTGGTAGTGAGCCACCCCTTTTTATTGTTGTAAGTATGAGTAGTTGGTTTTTTTATTGGTGTCAACTGTATGAGAAGAATATTGTTGCAAGATTATGTGTAGTTGTTAGTGTTGTCTATGTTGTTGCATTAATGATCCTTTGATTAGTTGCATTATGTCGTCATTAGTAAGCTATTGGCATCAACCTTTAGTGTTGATTTGATAAACTTTTTTCTATGGATGTATGGTTGATTTGATTGGTTGCAATTGGTTCTAGAAGTACTAAAGATGATGAGGATATGTCTCTGGTGCTTGGTTTCCAAGTGCTTTTGATAAAATTTAAGAAAAAGTGGAAATAATGAGTTATAGTGTGTTCTAATTTGAAGAGTAGTGTTCTAGTTTTTCTTTGAAGTTCTTCTAGGTTGAAGATCTTCTTGTGTTTTTCAAATATGTTGATCAGAGGTGCTTAGAGGTGTTATATTCAAAATTTGGTGTGTTGGATCATTATTCAGAAGAAGTTTTGTTCACCAGTGTGTGAACAATGTATTGCAGAGGTGGTTGGGAGAAATATTTTTGCTCCACGTTTCTTTGTAATTTGGTTACAGGTCTTCAAAACTTGAAGGCATGTTGATAGTATTGGTATCTTTCTTAAGTTGAAGTTGTTTGAGGTTTGGTGCTTCAAAACTTATTTTCTTAGGTTGCAATGTATGGTAGAGTTGTATGAGTGTATTGTGTGTGTGCATTCTTTAGGTGAAAGTTGTTTTGAAGGAGTTTGTTGGATTTCAAGGTATTTTTGGAATATTCCATATTATGTTTAGGTGACATTTATTGTTTTAAAGCTATCTTTTATCAAAGGAAGCATGTACTTAATTTTAATGTTGTTTACATGGGTTATGACTAACCTTAGATTTTTACACTACTTAGCAAAATTTGTGGAAGTGTGGTGTGGCATGTGTGAGTGGATTTAGGTCCTAGCTAAGGTGTGTTGTGGTTTTCCTTCATTTCTTTCCACCGTGGAAATTTTTTGGTGCCAACCTAATTTGAATTTGTACATTTTGGATGCATAGCCAACATTGGAGAATTCTTTCAAGGTTGAAGATGGTATAAATAAGAGTTGGGTTGTTGAGGGACACGAATACATATGAGAATGATGTGAGTGTTGTGAATTGCAAAGTGTTAGAATGTGAATTTGAGAAGAGTAGTGTGAGCTTTCATGTGTTAGATTGTTGGATGTAGTGACCAGAAGGTGTCTATAATTCTCCAGTTAAGCTTGGTGATATTGTGGTGGATTTATCTATTGCATTGAGATGGATTTCTTTGTATAACATTCTTCTCTATCTTCTTTTCTATTCTGGTAGTGAGCCCTTCTTTCTTTTGGGTAGTGTTCCCTTCAAAAGTGAGACCTTTGTAATCAGTGTTGATGTTACTTTATATTGTGAGCTAATCCTCACCATAGTTTTTTCCATCTTGGGTTTTCCATGTATATCTAGTGCTCTTGTGTATGGTGTTGATTTATTTTAGTTATTGTTATTTTCTTTTCATGCTAAATCATTATAAAATATTAAAGGTTAATTGATTGAATGTGGATCTAAATATTTGTGAGGGTTTTGAAGTTTTTTTAAGGTACAACTAATTCACCCACCCTCTCAGATGTCTTGTGCATTCAAAAATTGGTATTAGAGCAAGATTCCTTGGAAGAAGATTAATTGCTTGAGGTAGATCTAGAATGGTGGCGCACAAGTAAGAGATTTATATGTTTGATGGAACAAACTATGCATTCTAGAAGACAAAGATGGAAGGTTTTTGGGTTCATTTGGGATTTGATGTTAGTAAGTTAAAGATGTATATAATATGCTTGCAAATGGTTTGAGCACTAATGATGAGGTCAAGTCCTATGATATGAAAGCAATGGTAAAGAAAGGTATGCTCTCTATTGATGGTGTTTTCTGCACAGCAACAACTCAGATAGAATGCAATATTCTATCTCTCTTGAAAGGTAATTTTTAACAAGTTACTAAAAATTACCCTAAGGTCTCTCGGGTGTCAGGTCTAGACAATGCATAAACAATTCAGATAATATGTGAAAATGCTGGTAATCACAATCGGACCTTACTACAAGCAAACTGTATCTCTCCAACTTATCAGATTTTGCAATTTTATGATCTTAAATCTAGATCTAACCAAATAATAAAGAAATAGCAAAAGATGAAGGTGCAAGAGATATAATGAAATCTAAATTATTTCTAAAATGAACAATGCAAATGATAAAACACCTAGAATGGACCAATCTCAAATAACCAATTCCTACTTAACCCACAATGCAATATCACAAGAAAGGTGCAATCTTCTAAGGCATACAAATTTTCAAATTATAGAAATTCATCCACAATCGAACTAGGCACAAATAGATGTACGGTCCAGGTTGACTTCACCAGCCTACTACAATCAGATAGTTACTGGGAGTATAGACCAGAGATTGCTACAAACATTCCAAGCATAAAACCATGAACATTATTCACCAGACTAATCTAACTCTAAATCTAGCATCCAATCTTATATCTTCAAGCAATTTCAAAAGATGGAACAATAGGAACCATGCAAGGTAAACTAACGCAAATAATTCACCAGAGAAACCACAATGCCTCCAATTGTATTAGATCACCAAAATGTAGCAACAATTCCACTTGTTCTGTGTTACAACACTTGCTTCAAAGAAATAACTACTATCTCCACTACATAATGCTCTAGCTCTTTCTTAGTCTAACTTGTCTCTATTATCTGTCTAACTAACTCCTTACAAATGAGGCATAAATGCCATTTATAGAAAATCCTCAAACATGTCGGCCCAACCAAACATTTACAAAATAAAATATCCAAAACAAGTCAGCCTCAGGAATTCCAAAATAAGGCACACATTAAATGTCGATTCAAATCAAAGGTCGGCCAAAACACATTCCCCAATGCAGCTTAGATCAACCCATGCCCTATAATAATAGGGAAGCACATATCTCAAAGTTGACATTAATTACTACCTCCTTTATCCTTGTTCTGATCTAGCGATTCATGAACGTTCAAAAACACCTTGTCCAACTCAGCAACAGGTGGCAAGGGTAGGATTTTGAGCCGACATTCAGTGGACCCAATTTCTTCCTTCGACTGCTTGACCGTTGCATCCCAATCAACCTTATATGCTGAGTACTTATCCACCATAGCCAGATAAGTAGCCACATCATCCAATTGGTGCCCTGTCACAGAGTTTTCAATATCAGGGGCATAGACATCATACCACCATTCCCTTAATTGCTCCAAGCTCAGGTATTTAGGAGCAATCTTCCTCCTGCCAGTCATTACCTCAAAAAAGGCGATGCATCCATCATAAACACCAGTTAGACTGCCATCCATATGCTTCTTTTGTTTATAGATCTTCTTGATAGCTTTCTGTCAAATTTGCAAGGCTTCAAACCACTCCCAAGGCTCATTAACCCTCAATGAAGGAAGGATTCCATCAGTAACCAGCTAATCCTTACCATACCCCATCATTTCTCTAGTTTTCTGCAATAAAATATCAGTATCCTCCTTATCCTGAGATAAAACATGATCTAATAAATCCTTAGCCCTTATTGCATCTTTTCCAGTTGAAAGGATTTCCTTTATTGCATCATCTCCTTTAGTTTGTACCTCCTTCAACCAATCTATTGTAGCCATGGTAGAAGCATTCATCCTTTCTATTTCAGAAATGGTCTCCTTCGGCAAGAAACTAGCAGTAGCAGAAGAGGATGGGTGAAAAGACTGCAAAGGCTTCATTAAATCTTCTAGACACTTCCTTAGCCTTTCATTTTCCTTCTTTAGCTCATGTTTGGACTGTGTTTCCTTCTTCAATCTACCAATGATCACTACACTGGACCCCTCATATTCTTCAATAGCTTGCTCCATAGAAGCAGGCCCAAGATTGATATTTTGTACATTATAATCCTTTCTGGTGACCTCATCTCTACTTTTATTAGCAGCAGGGGTAGCAATATGAATAACCCTGTTACTATCCTCATCTCTTTCAATCTTTGAGACCACCTTGGCTACCTTCTTCTTCTTACCCTTTCCAATCTTAGCCAACATATCATCCTAGTTGAGACGAGTGTCCTCAACAATGACCTGCTTCCTTCTAATCTCCTTATCTAGCCAATCAGGAATAGCAGGATCCACCCGGATTTCATCCTTCTTGACCTCTTCATGCTGATCCAACGTCTCATCCTTTTCCTTTTCAGGAGATTGATCACCTTTGCTTTCCAGTTTTGGTTCCTCTTCTTGCAAGGGTGATGAAGTCTTAGCATGAACATCCTCCTTCTTAGGGGATCTGTTATCTTTACTAATCACAGGAGAATCCTCATATTGCACCAGCGGAGAAGGATGCACTTCTACATGCCCTACCTCAAACTCAGTATCTGCGCCATAAAGTTCTCCCTCCTTAAATGGTTCCTCCTTTTCACTAGTCTCATGCTCTCTAGGAGTTGTCTGCTCAGGCATACCCAATGGAGGAGAGGTATCTTTCTGTTGTTCTACAGTGGATGCCATTTGAAGAGGATATATTTTTTACATGGTCTCCTTGGGAGATGGAGTTCTTGACCTTCTTGAATAGACCCTGGTTTTCTCTCCTGAACTCTCCACATCAACCACATGAGGATCCACCTTATCCTTAGGAGCTTCCTGACCTTTCTTCTTAGGGTTGTCCTTGCCTATTCTGGCTATGGAGGAGCATCTTCTTTCTCTGCTTTCTCAAGTTCCTCCTCTTCAGAAGACTTTCCTATTTTTATAGTATGGCTTCTCTTGTTTCCCCTAGGTTTTCTTTTCTTTCCAGGCTCATCCTCCTTAGGGCCTCTGATTTTAATCTTGAATGGTGAGCTCACCCTAGCTTTTCCTACAGAATCATCTTCACCGGACTCCTCTGAAGTGGAATGAGCATTCAAATTTCCCATTAGATTGAAGGTACAGGGTACCTTCTCACTTTCCAATTCCCATACTTTATGCTTTAACCAAGACTTGGTAGATTTCATAATAGGAGCCATTAACTCTTCCAGTTCGGTTATTTCTTTTTCCGACCAATTTATATCTCCAATGGGTCTGTCCTTGACTGACTCATATGCATGATCCTGGACTAAATTTCCATCATCTTCCAACTGATCAGGAATTAACTTGACATTGTACATTCTGATCACATCAACTGGAAGCCTAGAATATCTTTTCTTCCTCACCTCAAAATCATCTTTGCTATTCGCCCAATAGTCCTCTAGATCATCTTTATGGTGATATTCTTTGGTAGCTTTCTTCTTTGCATCACCAGTAATATCAAAGATTGCCCTCTTAGAATGGAAAGAGAACCCATAAGTACTCAATTCCTCTCCTAATGCATGAGCCGATTGGATTGAAGGGAAAACCTCAGCTATACCAATTTTCAAAGGAAAATCCCCACCAAACCCTGTCTTGTGCTTTTCTCTTTTAATAACGGCATCAAAATCACATACCTGCTGGGTAACCTCCAAAAGTAAGACATGGTCGGTAGGATATCTAGGCAGTCTGTATGGAGTAGTTGGACATCCATCAATCCTGATATAGGATAAGGTAGGGAATTGTATAAACCAAGCTCCATATTTTTTGATCAGCTCCTTGGCTCCATCGGAAATTCTCATATGCTCTACATTTTGAAGCAACCTAGTGATATGCATAGTGAATGCATCATTTGCTCTTCTATAATTTGAATTCCCTAGGTGCAACTCAGGATACACCTCATAAATGACATCCTGTCCAAATGTTCCTTTTGGATTTAATCCCCTATATGGATAAAATCTGGCAAGCACATACACCACATAAGATGACATGGTGAATTTCTTTGTTTCAAGCACATCTCTCATCTGACTATCAATTATTGCACTAATAATCCCTGCCCAATGATAATTAATAGCTTGCTCAATCTTGTTTATAACATGTACCATCCAACTCTCCAACACCCAAGCACTCTTCAAGTCGGCCACCCTGCTCAACAGTGTGATTGCATCATATATATCCTGCCTGATCTTGACCCTGTGCAACTTCTTAGGAAGCTTTTAGAAGTGGGATTTTGGCTTTTCCAGCCAGGAATTGATCATCTGCTAGGCTTTGGTAGGCTCATCCTCATAGTAAGTCCTTGCTAAGTCCCTGTCCAATGCACACACACATGGTAAATCTCGCATATCAAATTCCTGGTCAATGGAAACTGGATTAAAGTTCATCAACACTCTTCCATCAGTGCTGACAATCCTCTGTGTGTCAAAATCATAGTGTCGAGCGCACTCCAATATTAGTTCATAGCATTGAATTGCAGGAGAAAAGCCAACCACATGAGCCAGTCTAGACTTCACTATCCCCTTAGTTAGGACTGATAAATCTTGATGAACTGTCCTTTCCTTGAACTCTTCATATCTCCAAGCTCCTACATTCGTATCTGAGACTTCTAACCAAACTGAAGCTATCTTACTATCAAGCAACTAACTTTTCACATCTAGCCTTAACCTTTCTGCATCTTAAACTGAGGATCCCTCTGTGTCTCCCTTGGTCTTTCCTACCATTGCTTTGCTCGATTTAGCCTGCATTCATAAAAGAGCCTCCTAAGAATCCAATTATCATCCATATCTCAATCAAAGGTTAGCCTTGAAATCACATGAAATCATTAAGATCAATCATTAATCATCAATCTTGAAAAGCCGAGAAAACAAAGCAATCCGGGAAAATGAAGTAATCCGGGAAAATCCAGTCAGGGCGGAACTCGGAGAAATCCGACCCAGACGGACTCCCGCTGCCAAGACATCATTCATCAAATAAATCATCAATACGGTCAAAGGAGATGCATAATTACCATGATATTGATTTATTTAGCAACAAGAAATCATCATCTAACTTTTAGTTCATCACTTCAATTTTGAAAATCAAAATCAACTAGAAACAGGCAGAAATTTGAAAAAATCTGGATGGCTCGGATTTCCACGGACAACTTGAAATTCCAGGAACTCATCATACTTTGGGGAAATGGAAAAATATGGGAAAAATTCGGGTGCACAAAAATTTTGTGAACACCTTGGAAACTCGACGACCATTCGATGCGCAGACCATTAACCGAGTAATCACACAAATTTCCCTATTTGGATTACACAACGATAAAATCGACTCCAACAAGCCAAATTTTGATTGCACATGGATTTAATTCCCAAAAACTCTCAGATTATTGATTCTTGCAATGAAATGATGAAGCCCTAAGTTTGACAGCTAAACCTCCACCATGAGAGCTAAAGCAAGCTCGAAATCCAGACACAATCCCTCAAAATGATGAAGCTAGAGCGCACTAGGGTCTCAAATGCCGCGAACAAGGTCGAGCAACACACAAGACAAGAGGATCATGACGACTCCACCAAACTTAAGAAATCTGGGCAAACATATTGAAACCCTAATCCACACAAAATATAGCAGACTACGCACCAACAAGGCAAAGCCCCAACAGAAACACCTAGCCACAGGGGTATACCCGACACTCGATTGATAAATGAAGGGATGTACAGTGCAGATAATAAGACCCATGGAAGGGTGAGTTCAAACCCTAATTTGATAAATATGTGATCATGAAACAAACAAGGGCTGACCCAAATAACCACCAATGAACAACTTGAAAGATTTGATCAAAGTGCAAACAAAAGGCAAAGTCAACGATGGCCTACCATGGATCAACTCCAAATGAAGCTAGAGCTTGAGGAAGCCACTGTGAATTAAGGTGCCCTAGTGACGAAAATATCCACACATATGCCTAAGCAATCCACACGCGAACAGACCAAATCCAACAACCAAAGCCCAAAATGAACAATCCTAAGCGCTAGAGCAGATGGAAAATGAATAGTGAAATCATGAAGAGCACTAGAAGCCTTTAAATTTGCTTACATTCATGCCAGAGCAAACGTACCTCAAACATTAATGGTCGATAAGAAATATCGATGAAATCTGGAAACCCAAGCTCAAAACAAAACTTTGGAGAAAACCGAGCCAGATGGACAATCTGGGTGAGCACGAATTCCGTGAATAATGCACCCTTCGGGACTCTGATGCAGTCTGGGAAAATCTGGGTCACCCGAAAAATCCTGGATTCATCAAAAATCCTGGACTTCAGAAAATCCAGCAGTGACCAGACGATGGACCAAGACCCGGGAAAATCCGGGTGAACCGGAAAATCCCAGACCCAGGGCAAAACCCGGACTTTCGTTTAAAACCAAGTTTGATCATTTCAACCTCTAGGGCAAGACCAAGGCAAGCAAGACCAACATCCCAAGACCTTAAAAGGATAAATCTAATAAAAACCAAAGGTCCTAGAGACATCCAAAATCAGAAAAGAGGGTCCCTACTCCAAGTGGGGCATGTGTGCAAAATTGCACAACAAATGGCGACTCTGCTAGGGAAATGCTCCAGAGCATTTTGATGACAAACTGGAATCAAGAACCCAGAACTTATAATTTCAATTCATCCAACCAGTCACCACCTACAGTTAAACCAAAGAACCCACAAGTCACCCAAACTTTCCTACACTAGGGTCGAAGTGTGTGCATACGCATTCATAACCCTCCTTTAGCTGCAAAAAAGACCAAACTTGATCTGAACAGGCTACATAAGGATTCATACTCTAAAAGCAACCTGGATAGAGCCTCGCTGCCAGTCAGGCATCCATAGCCCCGACGAGGTTATCGCTGTGATTCTCCTGAACATAGCTCTACTGCCAGTCAGGCGTTCATAGCCCCAGTAGAGATATTCAGATTCTCCTGATGAGTTGAATTCAGTCTTTTGATCTTCCATATTGTCTCTTTCCTTTTTTTATTCCAGCTTGTGAACAGTGAAGTTCACACTCAGGGATGAGAACCATAGTGGCACTAGAGCAGAAAAAAAAATTTACCTGTGCAAACTTCATAAGGCCCTCCTACAACCTCAGGCATTTTTAATATTCAAAATGTGAGACCCTAATGTATTCCTGTTCAATCTGACTAAAATACTCTTTGCCTTAAACACAAAGATATGTGACAGTGGGTAGAGAATTCATTCCATGATGTTCTAGAAAGATGATTAAAGTTTGAAAAGGAAATACTGAGAGCACCACACCTACTTTGTCACCACTGTCATACAAATGCAACAAGAGATCCTAGAAGGAGTAAGAACCAAGAGCAAGAGCAACAAAAAAAAAAGAAAATAAGCCAAAGCAACCTACTCTAACAAAAACAAAGTGAGAAAAAACTAAAAAGAGACCTACTCTAACCAAAGCAGAAACAGGAAATGAAAGGCAACCTACTCTAACTATATACAAAACAGGGAGCTGAAAACAACTCAGGATTGGAAATAATGTTTCAAATACTGCCCATTAATGGGAAGTGGAATATCTTCCCCCGTGAGAGTCTTTAAATGGAAGGAATTATCTCCAAGTATTTCAGCAATCTGATATGGACCGAGCCACAGTTTATCAAACTTCACATGGTCCCCCTTTCGATCATGAGGTTTATCCCAGTACAACACAAGGTCAGAAATCCTAAAAGATTTGACCTTAGCTCTTCTGTCAAACCACCTCTTAACTACCCCCTGATGTTTGACAAAGTTTTCAAGGGCATTGTCTCATTTCTCCTCAAGGTGCAGTAGCTCTACCAACCTGGCCTCCCTTCTATCCCTTTCATCATAAAACTCATTAATAAATTGCAAGGTCGAGATCTTGAGTTGAATAGGGAATACCGGCTCCAAACCATATACTAAGTGGTAGGGAGATGTTCCGATGGATGACTTAAGCCTTGTACAATCTGCCCAAAGGGAAAACCGAAGCTGGGTGTGCCAATCTTTTGGGTTCCTCTCCAACAGCTTATGGATGATAGTCAATAAGTTCTTATTGGAAGATTCTGCCAGACCATTACCTTGAGGATAATAATTAGATGAAAAATTTATGATAATGCCATGATCAAAAGCCTAGTTTGAAAATTTTAAAGATGCAAAAGTAGGACCATTATCACAAACAACAGAAAAAGGACATCCAAATCGATTAATAATAGTAGATTCTAGAAAATCAATCACTACCTTAGATGTACATTGCCTACAAGCGAAAGCCTCAGTCCACCTTGTGAAATAATCAGTAATGGTTAGAATTTACCTGTGTCCTGCAGAAGATGGTGGGTTGATAGGACCTATAAAGTCCATGCCCCACTGAGCAAAAGGCCTTACCGTAGTAACAGGTTGAAGTGGGAGTGCTGCATGTCTTTCCTTCATTGCTGCAGTCTGGCAAGTGTGACAGGTTCTGACATGATGGTGAACGTCCTTAAATAATGTGGGCCAATAATACCCAGCCCTTAAGATCTGGTTTGCTGTGGCAATAGCAGAACCATGGCCAGTGCCATACTTTTCATGAAATTTGTTCATCACCCTTTGGGCTTCTTGTCTCCCAAGACACCTCAAATAAATGCCTTCATGATTTCTCTTATATAGAACAGCTCCCTTTAGCATGAAACCATCGCTCTTCAGTCACAGAGCTCTCCTCTGGATAGCATTAAGATAGCTCAGAGATTGTTGGTTTAGCAAATAGTAAACTATGTCATCATACCAGCCACCTGGGGAAACCACTTCAAGATTATAACTCTGAACAGTTAGTTCAGGTCTTATTTCAGCCATAGTCTGAGTAAGTCCCTGCCCTCTTACCAACTTCATGGGTTGAATCTCAATATCATATTCTTGTAGCATTATTACCCATTTAGCTCTACGCTCACCTAACTCATTCTGCATCAACAGTAACTTAACTGCAGGATTTGGGACAATTGCATAAACCTTATTCCTAAGGATATAATGTCTGAATTTATTCACTGCTCTAACCAGGGCATGTTCCTGCTTCTCTACACTTGGATATTTCAACTCAGCATCTTTTAATGGTGCACTCATAAAAGTAATAGGATGCTCGTTTCCCTCATTAGACTTCTGAGTCAACATTCTCACACACGAATGATCTGAAGCAAACGAATAGATGTAAAAGGGCTTACTGTAATCAGGACTTACCAATACTGGAGCATCAGCAATGGCTCTTTTGATTTTTGCAAATGCCTCCTTTGTTTTTGTAGTCCATTCAACCTTAGCGTCTTGCTTCAACATTGCATTTAGTGGTTTAACAATTTCAGCAAATCCAGTAATGAATTTCCTGACGAAGTTGATCTTTCCAAAGAAAGACTTCATCTTTTTTTTGCTAACAGGTGGCTGAATCTTCAGTATGGCCTCCACTCTCTCTATATCAATAGCAATTCCCTTTTCAGATATGACATGTCCCAGCAACTTCCCTTTTGTTACTCCAAAAATACACTTTTTAGGATTCAGGGATATGCCGAATTCTCTGCACCTTTCAAAGACTTTGTGTAAGTCAGAGATATGGTCCCCTCTGTTTTTGGAAAAGACAGTTAGATCATCCATATAAATAATAATACACTTGCCTATGATATCTTTAAAGGAAATATCCATGGCCCTTTGAAATGTAGCCCCAGCATTAATAAGACCAAAAGGCATCCTTCGGTAAGCAAAGGTACCCCATTTTTTTGTGAAAGTAGTTTTGTGCCTATCTTCATACTAAACCATTACTTGGTTGTACCCTGAATAGCCATCCAGAAAGGACATCATCTAAGAACCATTTACTACTTGAAGTACTTCATTCAATGAAGGGACTGGGTAATTGTCCTTTTCTGATGATCTATTTAAATTTTTGAAGTCCACGCAGAGTCTGATCTCTCCATTCTTTTTTCTTACTAGGACTAGGTTCGCCACCCATGTTGAATGCCTGACGGGAAATATAATTCTGGCTGATAGTAATTTTTGAACTTCTTTCTGTATAACTGGTTCCAGTAATGCATTAATTGGTCTCTGTCTTTGCCTAAAAGGCTTAGCCCCTGGATTCAGTGGTATAGTATGAGTTATGATTGATGTATTGTAAGTTTTCAGGTCTTCATAACTCTAGGCTACTATATCCGGAAAGCTATGCAATGCTTCAATTATTCCTTGTCTTTCCTCTAGGGTGCATACCTAGCTGATAAAAATGTTTTTAACATCATCTTTAGTTCCCATATTGTATGTATCACACTGTCCAATGATAGATTTCTTTTTAAATTCTTGCTCCTGATCTCTGATCTTGTCCAAATCAAAAATCTGCTCCAACTGTACCATTCCCCTTGGAATAGTATTAGACTTCAAATTTATCACTCCTTCCAAATCCAGTTCTACTTCCTGGAGTTATGTTTCATTAATGATTTGAGAAGCGAAAACATCTGTATTGGTAATAAAATCTAGGATATGCTTGTCGTCCTCAAATACTTGAAAGTTAGTAACATTGTCCGGAACTGACGGTACAGGAGTCAATTCTACAGTAAACTTTTTCAAACCTGACAGAGATAGGCGCTGCAAAGTGCTTGTTGCCTGAGCCAGAGAATCTGTGGTTTGATTCTTCTGTCATGGTATCTGTTGAATATTGAAGGCATCAAATCCCTCAATGAGGTCCCATACTCTATGCCTATAATTAGTCATTGTCCTATCATGGCATGAATATTGTTTCCTTACATGCTTTATTACCAGTTCAGAATCATCAAAAACTTGCAGAACCTTAACCTTTTTCTTGAGCGCCATAAGAAGTCTGTGAATCAATGCCTCATATTCTGCTACATTATTAGTACAGTGAAATTGAAGTCTATGAGCTGCAAAGAAGGTTTTACCTTTTGGGCTAATCAATTCAAATCCTGCTCCAGCTCCATGCTTGGATTTAGATCCATCAAATCTGAGGGTCCAGCATCCAGCAGTTACATTCCTCTTCATCATATCCTTTGGGTTATTACTGCTGGAGGAATCCTCAAATGACATTACTTTCTTTCCTCTATAATCTTCTGGAGGGCTTTGCATACCTGTCTTGACTGTCAAGGTTGGATTTATGCATTTTTGTATTCATTCTACTGCTGCTTGGCATAAATAGCATTCCAGCTCTAAATAGGAAGCATTATGAACTCTACACCAGTTAGGTAAGAGTAACTCTTTGAAGTTTCTCCTCCTACCGAGGTGAACCTGGTTTTTAATACACTGCCCAATGAATTCCTGGAAACTATCTAGTAGGCTAATCTGATTATCCTCGGATTCATCTTCTTCCTTAATTGATCCTGTCGGGACAACAGCATCGCTGGATTCTATTTCTGTATCAATAGACATTGCATGTAGCATCAATACCTCCTCTGAATCTGACTCCTCATAAGGAGTCGACAGCATATAATTTCCCATGCCTACTTCTAATATCAGAGCTTCATTCGAAGTATTTTGATATTCCATAATCATGTATTTCATTCTTGGTTCTTTCTCAATTCTGATCTGGTTTGGCACCCCTTTCTAGGGAAGCCACATGTGGGAGTGATCAGTAGATACATATCCATTTAGGGTCTTCGTAAAGTCCCTTCCTAGAATTAATTTGTATGCATCAGGGATATCAGCTACTTGAATATTAATAACCTGTTGGATTCTTGGGTCAGAAGCTACTTGCATGTGAATCATGTTTAACTCTCCCACTACATTTACTTCAGTTCTATCCAGCTGAGTTACCTTCTTTTGGGAGTCAGCAGGTGTAATCCCTAAGGCTCTACATACTCCAAATGGCATCACATTAGTAGAAGCACCATAGTCCAGTAAATAGTTATGTAAGTTCTTACTGAATATGCACACAAAGATCAAGAATAGTGGGGTATCCGTCTTTCCCTAAAACAAAGTTGGCTGAGTATCTACCTGGGCCACTTGAGTCTTGTCTTTCTCCTTGCCTTTATCTCCAGGGGGCAAGTTAGTTTGATAGGCCTGGTTTTGTGTCTTCACAGCCTGAGAACCAAGAACCTTGTTGACACTCTCACTGGAAGATTTATCCAAAGACACTGGTTGTGCACCATAGGCACCTAGAACTGCATTCCTAACTGCTGAGGACCTTAATAACTCGAATATTGAAAGATTTAGCTTTAATTTCTTGAACTCCTCAGCAACATACAAAGCCATTTTCTCCTCACTTAAATTATTGGGGATGCCTATGAGAGATTCCTCTACCTTATCCTTACCTGCCTGAGCAGTTTTTTCCTTTTGTGGGTCAGTTTGACCTTGTCTTTCCTTTGAAAAGTACTGCTTGGAAACATGTGGAAAAGATGGATTATTACTAGCACTTGGGTCTAGGGGGATATTAAAATTATTAGGAGGAATGGAGGTGGTGAAAGGACCCCCTTCCTGCAGGCGTCTATGAGGCATATCTCTTAAATCATATCCTTTACCCTGCCTCTGGAACATCTGTACTTCTTCAACATAAGTCTCTTCCTGATCCAGGGGGCCATTATCATTCGTTGCCTCCTCATTGAATAACTGGGCTACCTCATCTCCATTGTAGATTTGGTCTACTTTCTCTTCCTGGGAGTTGGATTCTTCTTTTGGAACATTTTCTTCACTTGCTGGAAAAGGACCATGGTTTAGCACCAACACAGGAGAGTCATAGGGGATGGAGGGAACAATTTCCTGACCATTTGCATTGTTCTCCACTTCATACTAGAAAATAGAGGCTACGGTTTGGAATTATGGACACTCTAACTTAGAATGTTGGCTTGTCTTATGGAGCCTACACCACCCTGACAAGGCAGCCTCAGCTAGATATACACCACTAGGAGGCTTGTCTTGACTTACTGACTGATTGGCAGATTGGTTGACAGGTTGATCTAATGGAGTAGGGACTCCTCCATTATTATGCCCTGTATTCCACGTCATGTTTTGTCCCTGTGGCTGCCTCCTATCAAATCTTGGCCCATTACCTTGTCCTCTATCGAAATTTTGTCTTATATCATTGTTATACCCTCTGTCATTATTGAATCCTTTCTCATTGTTGTAACCTCTATCCTGATTATATCCTCTGTCATTGTTGTACCCCCTTTCATTACGCTGTCCTCTATCAAAATTCTGCCCCTATGGATGTTCTCGGTTATGATTGGATTGCAGATTTCTCTGAGTAGTTTGTAATTGGTTGTTTTGATTCCTTAGGTAAGTCACCTCTAGGTTTAACTTCTTTATCTGCTCAGCCATTTCATCAACCCTATCTTTATTTAGATCCCCATAAGGGGTCTGGCTTGAATTATTCTGAGGAGGAACAAACATTGTAGCAGATCCCATAGACTGATGCAACACTTTAGAATTATGCAAGTAGGCAGGGAAACCAGTTGGCTGCTGCTGATACAAGGGTTGGTTAACTTGCTGATGTGGGAAGTTCATTATAGGAGAGACTTGGCTCATGGGAGGACCAGGATGTAGCACCAAAGTCAATTGAGGTATTGGGTTCATAATTGGCATATGATTGGCAAGTGTGTGATTCACTACCTGAACCTGGTTTGGATGTGCAACTAGCCCTAAAGAAGGAAATGGTCTAGCCAAATGTTGCCTTAAGTCTGTGCTAAGTTTGACTGCTTCTGTATAAGCATTAACTAGGCGGGCTAGAGGATTAGGTCTCCATTTCAGGAAGGTTGCTGTGAGGTTGTCCAATGCTTCATAATAGACTCCTAGGGCAGTAGCATCGTCTAAGACATAAGGGTCTTGGAGTCTGGTATATGCACGGTGGAACCTATTATTGAAACTGGATATGGGTTCATTAACCTCTCTCTTGACTCTAATAAATTACAGATACAATTCATTGGCACTAATAGGTATTCTGAACTTCTATAAAAAAATAGTTTCAAAATCACTCCAGTTAAGAATTGAACTAGATGGGAGGTGATTGTACCAGTAAAAATCCTCCTCTCCCAATGAATAAGGAAATAACCTACAGACGACATCCTCATGAGCAATTCCTCTGTCTTTGAGACATGTTTGAAAGATTCTAATATGCTGTTCTGCGGTCCTGTTTGGGTCATTAACATGAAATTTTGAACATAAATGTTTAGGGTTCTTGGGCATAACATTGTAAGCATTGAAAAATAAGGGAGATATATTATTAGCAAGGAAGGCCATTGGTAAGAGTGGTGGTGGCGGTTGTGGTTGATTAATGATAGGCTGGGGTTGCTGAATGGGAACCGCCTCAGGGAAGGGTATGGCTTCAACTTCTGGAAGTGAAGATGTAGATGATACTTGTGAAGTGATGGGTGATGATGATTATCCCCTTTCTCAAGTCCTCCTTGACCTAGTGGGGAACTGTAATTCTTGTAAATCCTCCTCTCCTGAGGTAGATTTGGTATTTCTTCTATATCTCTCTGGAGAGATGGCATTTAGGAAATGATCCAGTGTGCTCATTTAGGCCCTCCTTCTAGCACCAATCTGTTGATGGTGTTTTCTGCACAACAATTCTGACATAATGCAATATTCTATCTCTTTTGAAAGGTAATTTTCAACAACAAGTTACTAAAAATCACCCCAAGGTCTCTTGGGTGTTAGGTCTTGACAATGCATAAACAACTCATATAATATGTGAAAATGTTGGTAATCACAATCAGACCTTACTACAAGCAAACTGTATCTCTCCAACTTATCATATTTTGCAATTTTATGATCTTAAATCTAGATCTAATCAAATAATAAAGAAATAGCAAAAGATGAAGGTGCAAGAGATATAATGAAATCTAAATTATTTCTAAAATGAACAATGCAAATGATAAAACACCTGGAATGGACCAATCTCAAATAACCAATTCCTGCTTAACCCACAATGCAATATCACAAGAAAGGTGCAATCTTCTAAGGCATACGAATTTTCAAATCATAGACATTCATCCACAATCGAACTAGGCACAAATAGATATACAGTCCAGGTTGACTTCACCAGCCCACTACAATCAGATAGTTACTAGGAGTATAGACCAGAGATCGCTACAAATATTCCAAGCATAAAACCATGAACATTATTCACCAGACTAATCTAACTCTAAATCTAGCATCCAATCTTATATCTTCAAGCAATTTCAAAAGATAGAACAACAGGAACCATGCAAGGTAAACTAACGCAAAGAATTCACCAGAGAAACCACAATGCCTCCAATTGTATTAGATCACCAAAATGTAGCAACAATTCCACTTGTTCTATGTTACAGCACTTGCTTCAAAGAACTAACTACTATCTCCACTACAGAATGCTCAAGCTCTTTCTTAGTCTAACTTGTCTCTATTATATGTCTAACTAACTCCTTACAAATGAGGCATAAATGCCATTTATAGAAAATCCTCAAACATGTCGGCCCAGCCAAACATTTACAAAATAAAATAGCCAAAAAAAGTCAGCCTCAGGAATTCCAAAATAAGGCACACATTAAATGCCAATTCAAATCAAAGGTCGGCCAAAACACATTCCCCAATGCAGCTCAGATCAACCCATGCCCTATAATAATAGGGAAGCACAAATCTCCAAGTTGACATTAATTGTTGCCTCCTTTATCCTTGTTCTGATCTAGCGATTCATGAACCTTCAAAAACAGCTTGTCCAACTCAGCAACAGGTGGCAAGGGTAGGATTTTGAGCCAACATTCAATAGATCCAATTTCTTCCTTCGACTGCTTGACTATTGCATCCCAATCACCCTTATATGCCAAGTACTTATCCACCACAGCTAGATAAGTAGCCACATCATCCAATTGGTGCCCTGTCATAGAGTTTTCAATATCAGGGGCATAGACATCATGCCACCATTCCCTTAATTGCTCCAAGCTCAGGTATTTAGGAGCAATCTTCCTCCTGCCAGTCATTACCTCAAAAAAGGCGATGCATCCATCATAAACACTAGTTAGACTACCATCCATATGCTTCTTTTGTTTATAGATCTTCTTGATAGCTTTTTGTCCGATTTGCAAGGCTTCAAACCTCTCCCAAGGCTCATTAACCCTCGATGAAGCAAGGATTCCATCAGTAACCAGCTGATCCTTACCACACCCCATCATTTCTCTGGTTTTCTGCAATAAAAGATCAACGCCCTCCTTATCCTGAGATAAAACATGATCTAATAAATCCTTAGCCCTTATTGCATCTTTTCCAGTTGAAAGGATTTCCTTTATTGCATCATCTCCTTTAGTCTGTACCTCCTTCAACCAATCTATTGTAGCCATGGTAGAAGCCTTCATCCTTTCTATTTCAGAAATGGTCTCCTTCAGCAAGAAACCAATAGTAGCAGAAGAGGATGAGTGAAAAGACTGCAAAGGCTTCACTAAATCTTCTAGACACTTCCTTAGCCTTTCATTTTCCTTCTTTAGCTCATGTTTGAACTATATTTCCTTCTTCAATCTACCAATGATCACTGCACTGGACCCCTCATATTCTTCAATATCTTGCTCCATAGAAGCAGGCCCAAGATTGATATTCTGTACATTATAATCCTTTTCGGTGACCTCATCTCTACTTTTATCAGCAACAGGGGTAGCAATATGAATAACCCTGTTACTATCCTCATCTCTTTCAATCTTTGAGAACACCTTGGCTACCTTGTTCTTACCCTTTCCAATCTTAGCCAACATCTCATTCTAGTTGAGAGGAGTGTCCTCAACAATGACCTGCTTCCTTCTAATCTCCTTATCTAGCCAATCCGGAACAGCAGGATCCACCCGGTTTTCATCCTTCTTGACCTCTTCATGCTGATCCAACATCTCATCCTTTTCCTTTTCAGGAGATTGATCACCTTTGCTTTCCAGTTTTGGTTCCTCTTCTTGCAGGGGTGATGGAGTCTTAGCATGAACATCCTCCTTCTCAGGGGATATGTTATCTTTACTACTCACAGGAGAATCCTCATATTGCACCAACGGAGAAGGATGCACTTCTACATGTCCAGCCTCAAACTCAGCAGCTACGCCATAAAGTTCTCCCTCCTTAAATGGTTCCGCCTTTTCACTAGTCTCATGCTCTCCAGGAGTTGTCTACTCAGGCATACCCGATGGAGGAGAGGTATCTTTCTGTTGTTCTACAGTGGATTCCATTGGAAGAGGATCTATTTTTTGCATGGTCTCCTTGGGAGATGGAGTTCTTGACCTTCTTGAATAGACCCTACTTTTCTCTCCTGAACTCTCCACATCAACCACATGAGGATCCACCTTATCCTTAGGAGATTCTTGACCTTTCTTCTTAGAAACCCTGGTTGTCCTTACCCTTTTTGGCTATGGAGGAGCATCTTCTTTCTCTGCTTTCTCAAGTTCCTCCTCTTCAGAAGACTTTCCTATTTTTACAGTATGGCTTCTCTTGTTTCCCCTAGGTTTTCTTTTCTTTCCAAGCTCATCCTCCTTAGGGCCTCTGATTTTAATCTTGAATGGTGAGCTCACCCTAGCTTTACCTATAGAATCATCTTCATCAGACTCCTCTGAAGTGGAATGAGCATTCAAATTTCCCATCAGATTGAAGGTGCAGGGTACCTTCTCACTTTCCAATTCCCATACTTTATGCTTTAACTAGGACTTGGTAGATTTCATAATAGGAGCCATTAACTCTTCCAGTTCGGTTATTTCTTTTTCTGACCAATTTATATCTCCAATGGGTCTGTCCTTGACTGACTCATATGCATGATCTTGGACTAAATTTCCATCATCTTCCAACTGATCAGGAATTAACTTGACATTGTACATTCTGATCACATCAGCTGGAAGCCTAGAATGTCTTTTCTTCCTCACCTCAAAATCATCTTTGCTATTCGCCCAATAGTCCTCTAGATCATCTTTATGGTGATATTCTTCGGTAGCTTTCTTCTGTGCATCACCAGTAATATCAAAGTTTTCCCTCTTAGAATGGAAAGAGAACCCATAAGTACTCAATTCCACTCCTGATGCATGAGCCGATTGGATTGAAGGGAAAACCTCAGCTATACCAATTTTCAAAGGAAAATCCCCACCAAACCCTGTCTTGTGCTTTTCTCTTTTAACAACGGCATCAAAATCACATACCTGCCGGGTAACCTCCAAAAGTAAGACATGGTCGGTAGGATATCTTGGTAGTCAGTATGGAGCAGTTGGACATCCATCAATCCTGACATAGGAGAAGGTAGGGAATTGTATAAACCAAACTCCATATTTTTTTATTAGCTCCCTGGCTCCATCGGAAATTCTCACATGCTCTGCATTTTGAAGCAACCTAGTGATATGCATAGTGAATGCATCATTTTCTCTTCTATAATTTGAATTCCCTTGGTGCAACTCAGGATACACCTCATAAATGACATCTTGTCCAAATGTTCCTTTTGGATTTAATCCCCTATATGGATAAAATCTGGCAAGCACATACACCACATAAGATTACATGGTGAATTTCTTTGTTTCAAGCACATCTCTCATCTACCTGTCAATTATTGCACTAATAATCCCTGCCCAATGATAATTAATACCTTGCTCAATCTTGTTTATAACATGTACCATCCAACTCTCCAACACCCCAGCACTCTTCAAGCCAACCACCCTGCTCAACAGTGTGATTGCATCATATATATCCTGCCTGAACTTGACCCTGTTCAACTACTTAGGTAGCTTGGAGAAGTGGGATTTTGGCTTTTCTAGCCAGAAATTGATCATCTACTAGGCTTTTCTAGGCTCATCCTCATAGTAAGTCCTTGCCAAGTCCATGTCCAATGCACACACACATGGTAAATCTGGCATATCAAATTCCTGGGCAATGGAAACCTGATTAAAGTTCACCAACACTCTTCCATCAGTGCTGACAATCCTCTGTGTGTCAAAGTCATAGTGCAGGAGGAAAGCCAGCCACATGAGCCAATCCGAACTTCACTATCCCCTTGGTCAGGACTGATAAATTTTGCTGAACTGTCCTTTCCTTGAACTCTTCATATCTCCAAGCTCCTACATTCGTATCCGAGACTTCTAACCAAACTGAAGCTATCTTACTGTCAGGCAACTGACTTTTCACATCTAGCCTTAACCTTTCAGCATCTGAAACTGAGGATCCCTCTGTGTCTCCGTTGGTCTTTCCTACCGCTGCTTTGCTCAATTCAGCCTGCATTCATAAAAGAGTCTCATAAGAATCCAATTATCATCCATATCTCAATCAAAGGTTAGCCTTGAAATCACATGAAATCATTAAGATCAATCATTAATCATCAATCTTGAAAAGCAGGGAAAACAAAGCAATCCAGGAAAATAAATTAATCCAGGAAAATCCAGCCAGGGTGGAACTCAGAGAAATCTGACCCAGACGGACTCCCGCTGCCAAGACATCATTCATCGAATAAATCATCAATACGGTCAAAGGAGATGCATAATTACCATGATATTGATTCATTCAGCAACAAGAAATCATCATCTAACCTTTAGTTCATCAATTCAATTTTGAAAATCAAAATCAACTAGAAACAGGCAGAAAACTGGAAAAATCTGGATGGCTCAGATTTTCGCGGACAGCTTGAAATTCTGGGAACTCATCATACTTCAGGGAAATAGAAAAATCCGGGAAAATCCAGGTGCATTGAAATTTCGCGAACACCTCAGAAACCTGACGATCGTTCGACACGCAGACCATTAACCTAGTAATCACACAAATTTCCCTATTTGGATTACACAATGATAAACTCGACTCCAACAAGCCAAATTTTGATTGCACATGGATTTAATTCCCAAAAACTCTCAGATGATTGATTCCTGCAACGAAATGATGAAGCCCTAAGTTTGACAGCTAAACCTCTACCATGAGAGATAAAGCGAGCTCGAAATCCAGACACAATCCCTCAAAATGATGAAGCTAGAGCGCACTAGGGTCTCAAATGCCGCGAACAAGGCCGAGCAACACACAATACAAGAGGATCATGATGACTCCACCGAACTTAAGAAATCTGGGAAAACATATCGAAACCCTAATCCACACAAAATATAGCAGACTACACGCCAACAAGGCAAAGCCCCAACAGAAACACCTAGCCACAGGGGTATACCCAACACTCGATTGATAAATGAAGGGATGTACAGTGCAGATGATAAGACCCATGGAAGGGTGAGTTCAAACCCTAATTCGATAAATATGTGATCACGAAACAAACAAGGGCCGACCCAAATAACCACCAAATAACAACTTGAAAGATTTGATCAAAGTGCAAATAAAAGGAAAAGTCAACGATGGCCTACCATGGATCAACTCTGAATGAAGCTCGAGCCCGAGGAAGTCACTATGAATTAAGGTGCCCTAGTGACGAAAATATCCACACAGACACCTAAGCAATCCACACACGAACAGACCAAATCCAACAACCAAAGCCCAAAAAGAACAATCATAAGCGCTAGAGCAGATGGCAAATGAATAGTGAAATCATGAAGAGCACTAGAAGCCTTTAAATCCACTTACATTCGTGCCAGAGAAAACATACCTCAAACATTAATGGCCGATAAGACATATCGACGAAATCTGGAAACCCGAGCTCAAAACGGAATTTCGTAGAAAATCGAGCCAGACGGACAATCCAGGTGAGCACGAATTCTGGGAATAACGCACCCTTCGGGACTCCGACGCAGTCTGGAAAAATCCGGGTCACCCGAAAAATCTCGGATTCATCAAAAAATCTGGACTTCAGAAAATCCAACAGTGACCAGACGATGGACCAAGACCCGGGAAAATTCGGGTGAACCAAAAAATCCTGGACCCAGGGCAAAACCCGGACTTCCGTTTAAAACCAAGTTTGATCATTTCAACCTCTAGGGCAAGACCAAGGCAAGCAAGACCAACATCCCAAGACCTTAAAAGGAAAAATCTAATAAAAACCAAAGGTCCTAGAGACATCCAAAATCAGAAAAAAAGGGTCCCTACTCCAAGTGGGGCGTGTGTGCAAAATTGCACAACACTCTCTTAAGTGGTCTTACTAAATTTGAATTGGTGAAAGTGATGAGTCTAAAAATTACTAGAGAAATTTGGGTAAAGTTAGAAAACATTTGTGAAGGAGGTGATAAGGTCAAAGAAGCTAAGATGTAGAATCTGAAGATCGTGTTTGAGAACCTACAGATGTCTAAAGATGAAAATGTTACAAGCTATATGTAGAGGGTAAATGTATTTGTCAACTCTATTAGAGGTCTTGGTGGAGAACTCAAAAAACCATAAGTGGGAAAGAAAATTCTCAAAACTCTTCCTAAATCTTAAAGTCATAAAGTTTTTGCTATTGATAAATTTGCAAATTTCAATTAATATACCAAAGATCAATTGCATGGTTCTTTAACTACTTTTGAGATGAGAGAATTTGGTACAAATAGTGGTGCAAAATTTGAGACTACTTTTAAAACTAGCAAATTAGAGGAGATTAAGGAATCAGATTAGGAGGATCTTGATGATGTGGAAGCCAACTATGTAAGGAGAATGAAGAAGGGTACTGGTAAGTACAGTGGTAAGTTGTCTTTCAAAGGTTTTAGTTGTGGAAAGATAGGTCATTATGCTTCAAGATGTCCAAACAGAGCTTTGAATAACAAAAATAAGGAGAACAAAGGTAAGATGATTAAGAAAAGCTATTATGTTAGAGAAGATGCAAGTATTTCTAATTTGGAGATGATGATGATGACGAGTGCTTGTTCATGGCTTTAAAATATGAATCTATTCATGTTAACTCTGAGAGATGTGTGAAGGAAATCCCTCCAGAGACAAAAGATAAGACTAAAAGCACTTTGGTGTATGCTTTTCATGCTAGGAAAGAGAAGAACGGTTGGATCATTGATAGTGGATGCTCTAATCATATGAGAAGTGACAAGAGTAAGTTTGTTAAACTTGAAAAGTATGATGGAGGATGTGTTAGATTTGGTGATGATACATCTACTAAGATATGTGGAAAATATTTTATCAGTTTTGATGGAAAGAATAATACTGATGATGGTTACTATGTTAAGGGTTTAAGACATAACCTCTTGAGTGTTGGACAAATGTGTAGCAAAGGGTACAATCTTATGTTTCAGAATGATAGATGTGAGATCAAAAAAGGATCCCTACTTTCATGTACTTTAAAGTGTTTGAAAGTAAATGTTATATCAAAAGAGATGAATAAAACTTAGGAAAGTTTGATGCAAGGTCTAATGAAGGTATATTCCTTGTATATTCTACTAGAACCAAAGCTTACTGATGCTACAACAAGAGATTGATAAAGATTGTTGAGAGTGCAAGTGTCAAGGTTGATGAAGATCTATAGAAGAACTTAGTGGTGGTAGATGGATATGAATCAGATGAGTCTTCTTGCAGAGAAGAAGAAAAATGTAAAGAAAAATAACTGCAGATTGAAGAGGAAGAAGCTTTGGAAAAGACTCCTAAAACTCCTAAGTATGTGCAAAATAATTATTTTAAAGAATATATCATTGGAGATAAGAGTAGAGGTATACTGACAAGAAGGAAACCTGTTGAAGAATAGGTAAGTCTATATTTACTTTCTAAAGGAAAACCTAAACAATGATTGAGGCATGCAAAGATGAATATTGGATCAAGGATATGGAAGAAGAGTTGTTGTAGATTGAGAAGAATTGGACTTGGAAACTTTTCCCAAGACCAACAAACAATATGGTGATTGAAACTAAGTGGGTATTCAGAAATAAAATAAATGAGAATGGAGAAGTGGTAAGGAGCAAGGAAAGGCTTGTGTGTAAATGCTACTCACAAGTTGAAGGAATAGATTTTGAGGAGACATTTGCTCTAGTGGAAAGAACGGAAGCTATTAGGATGTTTTTAACTTTTGTAACACACAAGAATTTCAATTTTTATCAAATGGATCTAAAGTCTTCTTTTTTGAATGGAGAATTGGAAGAAGAGGTATACATAGAACAATCAAAAGGATTTTAGTTATTAGACAAATTGAATATGGTCTATAGATTGAAGAAGGCATTGTATGGATTGAAACAAGCTCCTATAGCTTGGTATGCAAGGTTGGATAGGTAATTGATACAATAAGGATTCAATAAAGGTATGACAAATAATAGTCTTTACTTTAAAGTTCAAAAAGATCAAATCATGATTGTTGTTGTATATGTTGATGATATAATCTTTAGAGAAAATGAAGCTATGTGTAAGAAGTTTATAGATGAAATGTGGAAAGAGTTTTAAATTTCTATGTTTGGGGAGATGAATTTCTTCCTTGGACTATAAATAAATCAAAAAGATAAAGGAATTTTTCAAAGTATGTCAAGGAAATGTTGAAGAAGTTTGAAATGAAAGATTCTAAAGCGTTGTGTGCTCCTATGGTTACTGGTTGCAAGCTAAGTAAGAATGATGAATCTCCAAAGGTTGATCAGAGCAAGTATAGGTCAATGATTGAAAGACTGTTATATCTAACTGCTACTAGATTAGATATCATGAATGTAGTTTGTCTTATGGCTAGATTTCATGAAGATTCGATAGAGTCACATGTTGCAGTAGTAAAGAGGATATTTAGATACTAAAAATACACTTCAGATTATGGTCTGTGGTATCCAAAGGATACTAATTTTACTCTGAGTGCTTACATGGATACAGATTGGGCTAGTTGTGTGGATGACAAAAAATGTACAAGTGGTGGCACTTTCTTTCTTGGATGCATATTGGTGTCATGACTAAGCAAGAAACAAGATTTGGTAGCTTTATCTACTACAGCTTGGCAGAGTACATTGCAGCAGCATCTTGTTGCACACAAGTGTTGTGGATTCGGAAAATATTGAAGGATATTAGGGTGGTATATAATGAACCAATTTCTATATTTTGTGACAATACAAGTGTTATCAATATTTCAAATAATTTGGTAATGCATTCAAGGAAAAAACATATCTCAATCTAGTATCACTTTCTAAGAGAAGATTGTAGAGAATGAAGTGAAGCTTGAATATATGCCTACAAAGGATTAGGTTGATGATATATTCACTAAGGCTCTTCCTAAGGATACATTTGAGTATCTCCAAGAGAAATTGGGGGTTACTGCCCCTCCTTTTTTGAACTATATGCATAAGGAGATGCATCAATCTAGTGGATTTTAAGATTCATTCTTTGGTTTGGACTGATGTTGGTGGCTACCTCTCAGGGGGAATAGGTAGTGACATTATTGGTTGTTGCAGTCATAAAGAGTGAGTGTTGTTATTATGCAATGGTTGTTGATTAGTGTAGTATGGTGTGTACTCCAAGGGGGAGTATACTAAATAATGAAGGAAAGTCAGTTGTAGAGTAGTTTTGAGAAGGTTGATTGATTTCAAAGGGGAAGCATAAGTATTGTAAATCTTTTGTCATTTTCCATTGATGTCACAGGGGGAGAGAATAATGTGAAAAAGTAAGGGGGAGAATGAAGCATGTGAAAAAGATAAGTTGAAAGGGGGAGTGAGTAATGTGAAAAGAGAAAAAGAGCAAGTCATGTGAGAGAAAAGGAAATAGGTATGGAACATAATTACTTTGTTTGTTGTTGATGGTTTTTCACATCATGTGTTGTCATCAATGACAAAGGGGGAGATTGTTTCAAGTATGAGAAGTTGGTATTATCATCGATATCAACAAGCTTGTGTTGTCATTGGTGTCAACTATATGAGAAGAAGATTGTTGCAACAGTATGTGTAGTTGTTGGTGTTGTTTATGTGGGTTAGTGCAGGATCATGGGGGTCCAAACTAGGCCCTTAAGTGGCAACGAAATTTAGAAAAATAAAGTTAGGAAACTTGACATAAAAGTTTGAATAAGTTATTAACATAATTTAAAAAATATGTAAGAAAAAAATTTGTAGCAAATTGAATGTAATTTTTAAGATACTAGTCCTTTTTTTGAAAAAAGTAAATCTATTTGGTGAAAATTTGAAATTTCAAAGCAGTAGTACTAAATTTTTAGGGAAAAATAAAAAGTAGGTATATGTCTAACCAACCTAAGTACAAGCAAAAAATAATATATATTTTTTAAGCTTTCAATATAAGTAGAGGACACATGCTCGGATGTCCTAGATTTTTTTTTTAAATTTTTTTACAAGTAAATAATTAGTTATGAATTTTTTATTAAAACTTGTTTGTTTGACCACCATAACTTGGTCAAAAAATTATGAAATTCAATTTTTATTTGTTTAATCCTATAATATGGGAAGTATAGAATGTGAAGCATCTTTTAGATTCAAAAAATGTGAAATCATTTAAGAATTATAGATATTTTTCAATCAACCTATCAATCAGGACTTTAGTTAAAATGTATGTAAAAAAGTAATAATAATTGTCTATTTAATTCCAAATAAGGCATATTTTATATTAGTAGAAAACTAACAATTTTCTCAATAAACCCTTTTTGTTTCATAAAATTTGGATAAAAAAGTCATCAGTCACTTTTTTGTCATATCACCACTTTTTGGACCCTCATGATCCTGCACTCACCCATGTATTATGTTGTCATTAGTAAGCTACTCGTGTCAACCTTTAGTGTTGCTTTGATAAGCTTCTATATGGTTGAGTTGCTTGATTGTAGTTGGTTCTAGAAGTACTAAAGATGATGAGGATGTGTCTCTGGTGCTTGGTTTCCAAGTGATTTTGAAAAGAAATAATAAAAAGAGGAAACAGTGAGTTACAATGTGTTTTGGGTTAAAGAGTATTTGTTCCGATTTTTCTCTGCAGTTCTTCTAGGTTGAAATTTTGCTTGTACATTTCAGATATGTTGATCAGAGGTGTTTAGAGGTGTTGTGTTGGATCATTGTGCAAAAGTTGTGTTCACCAGTGTGTGAACTGTATATTGTAGCTTGATTTTTGGTAGAATTTTTTTGCTCCACGTTTCTCCACAGTTTGGTTTCAGGTCTTGCAAAATTAAAGGTGTGTTGATAGTGTTGGTATCTTTATTAATTCAAATTTGTTTGAGGTTTGGTGCTTTGAAAGTCAATTTCTTAAGTTATAGTGTATGGTAGAGTTGTCTGAGTGTACTAGGTGTGTGCATTCTTTAGGTGAAAGTTGTTGTGAAGGAGTTTGTTGGATTTTAGGGTATTTGTGGAATATTTCATATTTTGTTCAGGTGACATTTGTTGTCTGCAAGTTTTTATTGATCAAAGAAAATGTGTACTTAAAATTTTAATGGTGTTTACATGGGTTACGACCGACCTTGGGTGTTTGTCCTACTTGCAAAATTTGTGGAAGTGTGGTATGGCATGTGTGAGTGGATTTATGTCCTAGCTAACATGTGTTCTGGTCCACCTTCATTCATTTCCACCATGGGAATGTTTTGGTGCCGACCTAATTTGAATTTGCACATTTATGGTGCATAGCTGACCATGGATAATGCTTTTGAGGTTAAAGATGGTATAAATAAGAGTTGATTTGTTGAGGGATGCAAAGACAGATGAGAATGATGTGAGTGATGTGAATTACAGAGTGTTAGAACATGAATTTGAGAAGTGTAGTGCGAGTTTTCATGTGTTAGATTGTTGGATGCAGTGAGCAGAAGGTGTCTACAATTCTTCAGTCAAGCTACGAAGGTGTTGGCAATATTGCGGTGGATTAATCTGTTGCATTGAGATGGATTTCTCTGTGTAACATTCTTCTCTATCTTCTTTTCTATTCTAGTAGTGAGCCTTTAACAGTGAGCCCTTCTTTCTTCTAGGTTGTGTGCCCTTCAACAGTGAGCCCTTTGTAATCGATGTTGATGTTAATTTATATTGTGAGTTAATCCTCATCGTGGTTTTTCCCATCTTGGGTTTTCCATGTAAATATGGTGTTTTCTTGTGTATGGTGTTGATTTATTTCAATTTTTGTTATTTATTTTTCATGTTAAATCATTATAACAAATTAGGGGTTAATTGAATGAATGTGGATTTGAATTTTGTGAGGGTTTTGAAGTTTTTTAAGGTACAACTAATTCACCCCCCTCTTAGTTGTCTTTTGCATTCAACCCTTCTATTCTTGTTTCTTCTAGACAGTGAGTCATTTGGCAATGAGCCTTATTGTATTTGGTGTTGCAATTCATATATTAGTGAACTAATCATCATCTTGTTTTTTCTCTTCTTGGGTTTTCCACATAAATCTGGTGTTCTTATGTGTTTGATGTGTTTGCATTACTACTTTACATGTTTACATTTTATCAATGCATGATAAGGTTTTGATGGTTGTTAATGGTTTAAGGGCTAATGCAAATCTAAATCTTAATGAGGGTTTTTTATGTTTAAAATTATACAACTGATTCACCCCCCCTCTTAGTTTCCTTGTGCATCTAACAATTCCAAGTTGTTATAAGCTTTGTAATAATCTTTTCTTCATTACATATATAAATTTCCACAATATGGATGGATAACTAACAACATTCATTTGTTTGAAATCACCAATTATGGATTATATGTATGCACAACTCACATTTGTTCTTATTCCAATTTGTTGTTCCTCGTGGTGTACTTAGACTCTATAACCCATTGAATAGGTACTAATCCTGGAAGTTATGATCCACTATACACCTAAACTAAAAACATAATTAATCAATATATTATGAGTAGAAAATACACATGCATTCTATTCACTATTCAATGTTATAAACAAAGGAACAATATTAAGCAAAATTGAACAACTAAATCATCAAAGAATCATCTGCAATATGTCTACACCTTGCCATTATCTATGAAATAATGAATGAGGTCATGTTTGGTAATGAATGAGGTCATGTTTGGTTATTATAATAATGTTGTATTATATCAATGCATGTGCACAGTGTTATATTAGTTTAATAGAGGTTATACATATTAGTTTTTCTTGACCTAATGAAAAATATAAGGGTCAAGTGTACAACGGGTATAGTTGTTGATTGTTACTATTATGTTACATTTTATTGATTTGCAATAATATTCAAGATACCTCTAGGAATACCCTCCTAGGTTTAGTTGAGCCCAAAGTCATTTAGGTCTTATCTACCTTAGTAATTGATCTGAATCCGCCCTACTTAATTATGAGGTTGAAGGCTTTACATTGAGTTTTACATCCGTAGTGCTCAAGAAGAGGCCTACTTTTAGGGATTTAAGGAATTAAAATTATGAGCACTAACATCAGGCATTCCTTCATCTTGCATTTATGCAATGATGACTTTATCAACTTAATAGAGATTATATGTTTAGTAGGTTAATACAGGTCTAGTGACAACTTTTGGGACCAATCATATATTGGATACTACTAGAGTTATTAAAATTTTCCTATCATCAAATATGATCAATATTGCTAAAGATATATCTAGGAACACCCTCCTCGATTGAGTTGAGCTCGAAGTGGAGAGAATATCCACTCTCAACAAGTAGCCTTTAATCACTCACATTCTATTGATGAGTTGATCAATCCCCCTATACGACAAGATTTCCATGGCCCTAAAGTGGATTGATTCCTCTAGAAGTGTAAGCTATGATTTTGGGACCCAACAGATCCCAAGTAGCTATAGAATTTGGAGCTAGAGATCTATACCAGTCTAAGGATTTCCCTCGAAGGAAGAGGTGAGAAACCTTAGTGTGGCATCATGTCAAGTATTGTAATGCAAAGTGCAAATATCCACTATAGATGTTTCGCAAGATTTTTGAAATATTCTTCTATGAACTTTGGTAAAGATTTGAAGAAATTTGAAGGAATGGGGTCCCATGTGGCTAGAGTTGGTGGAATCAAAGGACTACTATTATTCCAATTTACAAAATTCCTTTAAGTAATTGAGTTTTCCATTGGAGGGGGTGGAAATGATGTAGGATTTAAATTGACAACTCTCTTCATTGAAATAATAACCAAAGGTGTAACTAGGAGACAATGGCAATTAGCTGTAAAAGATTTGGTCAAATTCCTCTTGCTCATAAAAATAGAAACCCTATAAATAGAAATTTTGTCCAAATCTATCCTAGGTGATCCCACAATATTGGTGTACATTTTTTGGCCAAACTAGACACTGAATTGATTTTTTCTAACTAAATCTTCACTTTTGGGCACCTATAGCGACTAAACTATGAAGAATTTGAAGATGATGCAAACTAGTGATTTGTGACATTTTTTTTGTAGATTTAAAAAAAATTCAAAAATTTTGGAATCAGATTGCACTTCTTTTTCAATCTCCTTCGAAAACTAGTTTTTATCAGTAAACACCACTTTTAAGGAGTGATGCTCACCGTATACAACATAATTTTTTTTCTATGAAGGATAAAATTCTATTTTTTTTCAAATTTAGATTTGTAACTATGATATCTAACTAGTTCATTTGGTTTCATGGTGTTTTATTGAATATTTTTTTCTTAATCAAGTTTCGAAGTCAAACCAATTACAATTCAAACATAGGTGGACCGTATACAACATAATTTTTTTTGTATGTATCAAAATTCTTTTTTTTTTACTAGATTATGGACATCAATACCTAGCTTGGACATATTTTTTAGAATTCTATTTTGATAATCTATTATTTTTTCACATGTGCAAAACAGAGAACTTGATTTTCAGTGAAAAAACCATGTTTAATCAAACTAAAAAAATAAATACATAATAAAACTAAAATATATTAAAATTATATTCGATGGATAGCTCATTCCGAGGACTACCATCATCAAGTTGGGTCTGTAAGTCTCCTCCATTTTCATCCTCAAGTCGAGCTTTGAAGGGAAAAATTCTACAAAAATTTGGTGCCAGAGGGGGAGAAGGGGGAAAAAGGGGGGTTCAAATGAACCCAGGTTCGAGCGAACCCCCTCTTGTAAATTATCTTCGTCATAAAAAAAATGCAAAAAAATGAGTCATCATTTAACATGGTTCGCTCGAACCAGGGCCCATTCAAACCCCTTTTGGGTCCATTTGAGCACCCCAATTCGTGTGAACCCCTAAAAAGCAAAAAGAAAATTCATACGAGCGTTTTTGCAATTTTCTTTCCTCACTGAAATTATAAACCAGTTTTGTGGGTTTACCCTCCTAATTGTGTTATTTTTTCTTCTATCCTACCAAGCATGCTAGAAAAAATGATTTTTACATTTGCACCAACATGGAAAAATTTATACTAACAGCGAGAAGTTTGTAGCTATGGAACGCACCCTATGAAACAAAATCTGTGATTTTAGAATCCAATTCTTTATGTTTAATTCTCTAACCTATTTCAATTTTGGGGATGGAAAGGGAGAAAAAGGAAACAAAAATAAGACTATCCTAAAAGGGCAATAAGCCAAGAGCAATCAATTCTAATAATAAACATAGTAGAATATCTTACATTAATCATGGAATTATATTACAGTTATGAAGAGTAGATGTTATGGATGGTCAAGGTTCTATAGACATCCCATCATTAGAACATAATAGGAGAATATAACAATTATCAAAACATTGTGCACAAGATCCAACATTCATTTGATCCTTCAATATTGCATCAATGAAGATTAAACAATGTACATGATTATTACACAACACATGAAAGAATTTTACAAATATTAATCAAAACAAGAAATGACAATATGATAATCAAAACTATAAACTTGAAATGGACACAATGAACCACCTTTATCATTTATCAATTATCAGCTAATATATGAAAAGCTAATAGACAAAGCCTCATGCATATATTCAAGAACAATATGAATTCAATAGAGCTCAAAAGCTCAATGGTTTTAGTTGTATATCTTCGAAAATATAAAAAATTGCCCTACTCCCCTTCCACTCTTTTTCTTTACAAAATAAATAGCATTATATATCAACCCATTATCCTAAAAGCTCCACCTTCAATGCCAAAAATCAATGTTTCATAATTTGAAACAATTGTTGCAATTTAATATTTGACTCTAAACAATTACTACAAAATGGAGAAAAATATAAGAATCGTGGCATGCATTCTTTAAGATGGTCATTTATCATCCTATTAGTAGAATTGGATGGTTCATGTGTGTCTAAGTTGGCTCTACTAGTGGAATCTTTCCTCCAATGGCACAACAAATGTTGTTGTCAAGAATGGCAGTTCTAACTAAGAGAGTTAAGGTGACATGTGTCTTTGGTGGGGCCACATTCCTTTGTCCTTTATCTACTTCTAGTGGGGTTTTCATGCTAGTTACATGGATTATTAGAGTAAATCGCTCAATGTTTGATCATTATCAAAACTAACAACCATATGGAGTTGTGCAATCCATTGATCTTCTCTAATATAATGGTTATGAGGAATTGATTTACTTTTATTTTATATCACCTTTTCCAAGAGTAAGAGCCCACCATGTTAGTGTGGATAATGATCCACCAATGGTGCTACATATTCTTCTATCAGAACTAGGAACCTTTTAGGGTTGCAAAAATGTGACATGTAGATGTGGGACCTACCTTTTATTACATTTTATGAAAGCAAAATTCGTAGGGGCCTATCGAATGCCAACTCATTTAGGCTCAACCAATGTTGTAACATTTGATTGTTGTCAAAACTAATAACTCATAGGGATTGTGCAAACCATTGATTTCATTTTTTGATCTAATGGCTTGAAAGGACATTAATTTAGAAAGTGCTAGAATGAAGGAAAATACCCGATGACTTCAAATTTGCAAGCATCAACTTAGCTATATGGACTAGATGGCTATTATAGAAAACCTTTATGAAACTAAATAGTGACAATGGAAGAGGATGAAAATCCATGACTATGTGCACCAACAAACGGGTATCATCCTCGAGGGTGAACTGGTAGGGCATAAAGCTCTACAATTATAATCCAAAATGAGCCATAAACTCTCATAAAATACTAACTCACCTCATATATATACAAAGTCCCTCCACTACACTACTACAAAATACGGTAGATCTCATTCACTATCCTAATTGCTCTCTAAAGTGGTTGCCTCAAAAATTTGATTGATGGCCCCTCCTCTCTAAGAGGTACTAATTATATCAATCAAGCTCATGATGGATACTCTGTAGTCTACAAGAGCAATTCTAGTTCATTGCCTCTATCCTTCCCTCTACTTCACCCAACACCAATTGTAATAAATCCACCTCTACTTGTGAGGTTGTTAAGTGATCTATTATCTCTATCAACCCTATGACTCATGAAAGCATTTGCTACCATTTCTAATTCCATCCACCTCTTGTCTCAATTGGTCACTCTCCATGTGTAGTTGGTATCTCTAGATTATGGCTACTCTCTCCATCTACACTCGATCTCTCTCTACACTAATTGTTATCTACTCTACACTCTCTTACATCACCTCCTTTATTGTGTTGTGATCTTGATCCAATTGCACAATGGATTTTATTGCTCCTTTATAAGCTACTCGTTCCCTAAGTGTTCAGTCGAAGGGGGAGACAAAGTTACATGCCTCATAATGGAGCCTCTCTTGCTCATTCACGACGTATGGGATGTCTTGCAACACCTCTTTAAGAAGTTAAGATTAGGATCACCCAATTGTTGATATTCTCTATACATTACAAAATCCACAATTAGTTATATTTTCTTTGTACTATATCTCAATAGACATACAAGTTACAAATCATTATACATATACCCTACTTTCCATCGCATGCCCAATTGTCACAACACCCATTGCAAATCCACCATTATATAAAATAGCTCTACTACTACAAACTCTACTATATGCACCCACTCACCTCTCTTTCATGCTATACACATAGCTCATCCTAACACTATATGCCAGGGCATGCGGTTGGTGCCATATAGACAACTCCAAACTATTGCATAACCATCTCATAATAGAACCACACTCACACAATATCATGCCTCCCTACAATCCAATATGTCCTAATCTAACATAACTTTATGACATCCTCAAGCCATCCCTACACATGTCTATGCAACCTTCACATAATCAGAACAACCTCCAACCATTTAATGAATGTTTCTAGTCATCCAGATTACCTCTAGGTGAATAATGCATCAATCATGTCCCCATCAATATGTATAATAGCCCCTAGTAGGCACATCAATAAAGTACCGACTATAATGCACCATCCCTTGTCCCACACAAATCTCTACATAGTAGTCGAAGATGGGCCAACATACATTAACCCCAAGAGAATATGGTCTCATCTCCCATCCTCTCCATGGAGTGAACCAATCTACGGTAGATCACCAACCCCTTACCACCACCCACCACTCATACCATTATCAGTATTATCATCACCTTACACCCTCGCGACACATCCCTACCATGATATCCTATAGGCGGATCCCCTCCCTATTGGCCTACCCTATTCATTCCATATGTCATGGCAACACACTCGTGCTAACAAGTGCAAGCATAGGATGTGCCACGCATCCTCCAAGTCACAATCAGCTCTAATGTTGGCAGTCGGAATGCATAGGTATTTGGATCCCATCTCTTCAATATTAAACTATGGAACTGGCTCTATCAATATTAAACTATGGAATTGCATCACAAGAAACCTCGATGCATAGCCCAAGCCAACTCTCCTCAAGAGTACCATGTCCCCAATCTCTCTCCATCCCTGCAATGAGTGGCCTCTCTTGTATTCCTACTCAATCTTGCATATCATCACCAACATAACATACCAAACTCTCGTTAGTCCTCAGCATGTAATCTCAAATTCCTTAAATTAGTATGTTCATGTCTCTTTATCATATCTAATCCTTTCCGATGCCAGTATATGCTTCCCTGACTGGTGTTTTTCGTAATCAACCCCTCACGAACACCACTGCGACAGAAAGGGCAACGCCATGCTATTAAGGCCGCGGATGCGCCTTTCCCCCATCCCATGTCAAAATCATAAAACCTTAAAAAAACAAGTATTACTGATAAACAATTTTCCTTTACCTCTAATATCTCATCGACCACAGCCACATTTTACCTAAATATGCTCCGCTTGTGTGACTAAATGTTCTTTTTGTTACAATATCCTCTCTCTAAAAGCTCCGCTCGCACAAAATGAAGAGTTAGAATAAAACTACTCAGTGCTAAGATTTCTGGATTGTACTATGTGTAATCTTTTTTTGCATCAACATTTCGAATCATACTCCATGATCCATCATCAGAATGCTAAGCAAAAAGAGTAAGAGGGTGAAAAAATAGAAATTGGATCATTTTAACTATCCAAGTCTGCTTCTATTTTTTCACCCTCTTACTCTCTTTACTCAGTATATGATGATGGATCATGGAGTATTATCCAAAACGTTGATGCAAAAAAGATTACATACAATTACAATCAAGAAATCTTTACACTAAATGATCATGGACTGTGGAAACCTCATGCTATTAATAAAACTTGTAGCATAGGGAAAATTCACAGGTTAAACAATTCAAAGCGTAATTTAAACTAAACCCAAGCTAAATAATCGAGAATAATGGAAAACAATAAAAACATGCATAAATGAACGATTTTACCAAACACATTCGATTTCATGAATAACCTCCATTATCCTTCTCCATTTCGCCGTTGTATGATATTTTCCCTCAGATTTTCGTTAAGCATGCAAGTATGGCTTCATGATAATGATAATAGCAAAACATTGAAGATTCTAAAGTTGCTTCCAAAACTCATAAGATTTTGGGAGGAGTAATAATGATGAAGGTAAAGCCAATTTATAGAAAGTATGATTTTCGAATGACAAGCTCAAGTTAAAAATAATTAATTTACAATTTAGATTAAAAGATGTGGCATGCAATAGGGTTAGGGTTGAATTAGTGTGAGTGATAAAGCATAAATGGTGGGGATTAAATTAAATAATAATTTAATCTTTAGTGGAAACTGGTCGAGACACAGAAGAATAAATATTGCATGTAAAAGATAAAGATTGACATGGATAGAAAATAAGAATAAATTAATTAAATAATTAAAGTTATTTAATTAATAGAGGTTTGCATGTAAAAGATAAGATCTAATCTAGATAACAGATTGATTAACACATAAAGTTTGTTAATTAAAGATAATCAAATATTATCTCACCAGATAACTGAATGATCTAATTATATCTAGATTTAAGTGATAAATGAGTAATTAAATAATAAAAAGATTATTTAATTATAGAGGAATATGCTATGGATAAATCTTTTTATGAATTAAATAATGATTCAATTCAACATTCAATATTTTGGATTAAATTAAATAAATAAAGATTTATTTAATTAAAGAGAGAAAATGTTAAAAAATAATTAAATAATTTAAAATAATTATTTAATTATAATTGAAAATGTCATAGGAATAAATTAAATAATAATTTATTTAATTTTAAAAAGAAGATAAATTTAATTAGCGACGTAATTAAATAAATGTAAGAATTTAATTATTTAATTATAAAGAATAAAAGGAAAAAAGATGGAAGAATTATAAAGAAAATTGGAGTCACAAACCTAGAACAATTTTTAGTGTCTACAAAACTACTACTTACTTGTTTTCTCTTTACCTATATCTTCTATTCTTTTTTTATTTTTCTTTTTCATTTTATTTAAATTTTAAATTTGACATTTGCAATTTACGTTCTGCCCCCTTCTTCAAAATTTTCACTTCCCCACTTATATTTTAATTTCAATTATTCTTTCCCGAATTCTTCCTGTTCCCTCTATTCTTTTTACTTCGATATTTGGCACCTCGCAGTTTTATTGCTTTTTCTTTGAGTCCTCATACTCCTGTTTCTTTCTTCGTGGAGGCACCTGATTGGGGGCAACAACTATTCTCGTGCCTTCTGTACGTATTCCCTTTAACTTCTTATTCTTTACTCTTACTACTTGTATTCCCCAAACTGCCATCCTCTTTCTCTCCCCACTAAATACTTCCTTTCTCTGATAGCAATTTTTCTTGTAAAACCTTTTTCATAATAGTGGCCGTAAAACTATATATATATATATAACAATGAACTTGTCACAGCCATATTCACAGCCATATGCCTTTTTTTTATTACAGTGGCTCTGTCGCAACCATTTATCTTTGGATTATGGTGGCTCCATTACAAGCTAATCCAAATCTCTCTTGTACCAGTTCCCATATAAAACTATCCCACATCCCTCTTGTCCAAAAAAATATTCACCAGGTTTCTGATCCCATCTACTTCCTATCCATGATGCCCTATTTTCTTGCTTATTAACAATTTGAAAATGGCATAGTTAAGAACGTGAAATTTCAATTGCCAGTGATTCTTCTGGAGTATTCTAATTTCTTCCTCGTGTGTATTGTAGATCTAGAGATGATAAGGGAGTATTAGGTAGATGATATCTAGCAGTGTTCTCCAGTGTCCTTTTATCAAAGTACAATGATGTTGTTTACATTTACTTTACCGCAGTTGACTAGGTAGTTGCAGCTCACATGTATGCTAAAGTGGGGCAAAATGTAAAGGCAAATAGTACATGCTTCGCCCTTTTCCCTCTTGCTTTATGCTCAGTTTAGCACTTCCTGCTTAAAAACAATGATTGACGATCACCAGAGTCGTTTTTCGGTCATTTTTTGTCTCCTCTGGCTCATGATTTCTGTTCACCGCGTAACTCCCCTTCATGCCCTCACTATTGAAATCTCATTTTTCCCTTGTTTACATCTATACACACCTTAGACACTAGTGCACCTCATGCTCAATGGTTCCCACCACATTTCAAATTTAAAAATTTTGTCACCGAACTCTTCCAGTCCTGCCTAAACCTAACCCTAATCTGCCTATAACAGTTAAGAAGTTGGGCAAGAATCATGTTTATAGAAAGGAATTCTAAAGAAATGAACAAGCTGCTTCTCCTTACTGGATGCTTAGTCAAGGATCACTTGCACATATACTTTCACCCACTCTTCAAACCTACTACAAAGATGTTTTCAATGTATCATTATAGTACCACCATGGTTGCACACACCCACTTATCATACATCTGCACCTATAGAGATCCACACACTTGAGATATTGCCATTCATCCCTATGATTTTACGAAGGTATATCCCCATAGAACTCACCACAAGCTTCTTGAGTAGCATCAAGCGTCAAACACCTCCATCTGAAACAAGTCACTAGCACACCCAAGAGGCCACCAATACCGACAAGAGGTCACCAGCATCCCCAGGAGCTCACTAGTGCAAGAAATAAAACACAACAATTTACTGATTTTCCAAGAAGGCTCGTCACACATCCACAACCTTCTCCAACCAGTTATTCAATCTTCTGCAGCCTTCTTCAAATCTCTGCAACCATTCCAGACACACATTCCCTAACTCTCACTCTTTCTTTTACATATTTCTTGTACAATCTCTACTTTAGCATTTCATTAAATGATCTGAAAGCTAGTATTAGTTTTGTTACCTTAATAAAAATCAGATTATTAAGTGAGTGAATGCTCTTAAGTTGTTAGAAATAACATGTTTAGTATAAGTTGTTCTTTTTTTTATTTACATGTATCTAAGTCATACTTAAATTGAAATGTCCTCCTGAATGACTCAGCAATTTCATAGGATCTCGATTGGAATGACAACAGTGTCTTGTATTTGCAATGATTACTTTACATAAAATCAGTATTTTTTAAATTTATCTACGTTGTCATTCTTACTATTCTTTGTTGTGTCTATGATGAAGCCTGCCATTCCATAATAGTGGATTATAATTTATGTTTTTCTACAAATATAGGGGTGGATTCAATTTTTGTAATAAATGGAATTTGATAGCCATCAGATTTTGATTGGTGTAATTATTTTTTGCACCACCTGGAGTTTGATTATAATAATAGCTGCCGAAGTTTGATTAGTGTGTTATTATTTGAATGAAGTAGAGTGTGATTATAATAATGACTGTTAAAGTTTGATTAGTGTGCCATTATATGAGGAATCATCTAATTGACAACGCAAGCCATGAGGTCGGATACCCTTGAGGATTATGTGTGGTAACGGAAATGGAAAAGCAGATTGCCAAAACATGAAATTTTCACCAGACATACATAAAAGTTATGTACGAACTTTGAACTTTGTAAGAAGTTCAAGTGGTCAACTATGTAAAAATGTGCTTCTCAAAGTCAAACCAGAATGAAGTTTACTTGATCTTAATAAAATGATTAATTTTGTGCCACATTAATGTGGACTATCAAGACAATGGATTAATTAGGGTTAATTGCTTATCAATTAGCCTCACCCATCTTGCTAATGTTTGTAACATTTATCAATTAGGATTAATTCTGTTATGATCCTATAAATGTTATCGATTTGCCTACCCTTCAGGTGAATCAATAAATAGAGAACACATATGATCCAAAGAAAAGATCAATGAGATACATGTATGAAATTGACACATTGCTCAAGTAAAAGCTTCAACGCATACACTACAGATTGAATGAACTTATTTTGCAAGCATAGGTGCTTCCTAGAGGCTAAAGAAATGCAATGCCCTTTTAATGTAAGATCTAAGCTCATGCCTCATCGCTCTAGGTTGCTTAGACGTGATATTGAACTGAGTGGGTGCAATGATGCACTAGCCAGAAAACTTAATTGCCAAAAGAACTTGAGTGATCAATTGAGTCGTAAGTGTATTCTTGTTGGATCTTAAATTAAGTTAATATCATTGCAAAATGGTGACAAAGACAAGAAGGATGTTGCAATCTAATGTTGAAAAACCAAATATAAAGAGAAGAATGTTGCTATAATGCAGAGCATAATGGGTTATGGAGAACAGGCATGAATAGAGAGATAACCAGCTTTCAAAGATGGCAGTGCATGGATGTGAGTTGTGGACATGTAGAATATTGATTTGCAAGATACAGAATGAAAAGAATACCCTAAATGCCGTTCTAGAAAAAGATGAGGGAAAATAAAAGAGATAAACAAGAAGCTTGACAAGGTACAAACTGGAATCAAGAACTTTCTGTCAAGTAAGGCAGGTAATAATGTATGAACAGTAGAGCTGAAATCAATAGAAAGTTTGATTAGATTCACTGGAAAATCAAATGGATCTTAAAAATGTAAGCAGTTATACTCAGCCACAATGATGACATAATGTGTAAGCCCCGTGATGATGATGAGGTCACTGTGAAATTTACCTTCCCTGTTGAATCGTCAAATGACACATCAAGTACATGATCTACAGCTAGCACGGCTCTATAATATGCTTTCTATCATCCATTTTAGGATATGCAGTAGTTTAGACTTTGGTGACTGTCCATATCTCACAGAGAATTTTGTCATAATCTGGTTGTTATTACCAAGCAATCAGTAGCGACAGAAATATCCTTTTTTTATGTGTCAATTGCAACGCCTCATTTTGTTGTGTGTTAACGGTCTGAGTCTCCATAGAGGGAAAAATATTAATATTGTAGACCAAAAAGTCCTACTAATCTGGCACTGCAATCATTTTGATGCACTTATTTTGTACAGAGAAACCAGAAAAATGCAACATTGCATAATTTTCTAGAACAAGAACAAATAGCCCTTGCTAGACTGGATACATATTTTCCTTGTCAAAAGTGCACCACCCAAGTTGCACAAGCCATGAACACAGTACAGTAAAAAATAATAAATTTAATGTTTTGAAAAAAATAGGCAGATAAAGCTTCAAAACATTTGATGAGCAGTTATAGCATACTGGTCATCTCATTTTTGTTGTCAATCAAAACATCTTCAGCGGACTTTGATCTGACATCTGTGGAGCACATAACATTAACTCAATATTTTCCAACTTATTGACAGGGTCTCAAGAAAATTTAAAACTTAAAACGCCACCACATGGCCAATATCCTAATATAATGGTGAATTAATACACACATATATAATACGGATAAAAAAAAAAATACACACATATATAATGTGTATATATACATATGTATAGATGTATACATATGTCTACATATGTACATACAGATTTTATATATATATAACATGAATAGCAGATTTTAGAAGAAAAAATTCCATGGCTTGAAACATACCAGAATGTTTAATCTAGATCAATCAATCATCATCCTTAAACTCTCTGCACAAACAAAACAATTCCTTTCAGAGTTGCAACAACACAATTTTTTTGCAAATTAGAATAGACAAAACATCATTTTATGCGAATGAATTCAGCTTCCAAAAATTATTTATATTACATTTTAGAGGGTTATAGATACTCTACAGAAAGTGCAAATTCAGAAGGTTATTATTGTTAACCTGCATAACACACCTAAAGATCATTAGTCATTAATATAAGGGCATACCTTCGATCTAAGTACCGAGGCTGGATTCCTGCACCTTGACATGTAGTGCAGGTCAAAGAACCTTTTCCTTCACAGTTTACACATTGGGATACCTCAGTCTCTTCTCCTCCAAAGTCAACAGTTATATTGCCCGCTCCCAAGCAAATGCGACATGTTTCTGCAGTTTGTTACACACGATTGACTGGAAGTGAAAAAGGAAATTGTAGGAAACAAGATAAATCCGAATGCATGATGGTCTTCTTCCCATACTGAGTTAATAAAAAAATGGCAAATATCAAACACATGAGATAAAGGGATTGAAGCTTACGAGCACCAGTTCCTTTGCAAGGGAAACATGGCTGATCATTCTCTCGATTTGCCTGAAAATAAATTAATACTAATTTATGGATGACAGATTCTAAGTGTGAATTCCTAAAGCCTATGAAAAAAAGGTTGCAAAACTGAGAATAAAGTGCACATACCGCATTATTGATTTGAATTTCATAGAACACTGGAATACCAATACCAACAGCAATGCTAACAAGACCTACGGAGACAGCAACAATCTGCATCCCCAAAATCAGTAATATTATCCCAAAAAAATTACCGCATACCAAAACAGAAGATGTTAGAAAAGTGTCTCAACATTGTCTGCTAAAATTCTGCTAGAAAGGCATCGGCAGAATGTCAAGCTTCTAGTGAAGAAACAGGGACAGATTTACACGTGCCATAAATATTGAACCTTCATTCCTGGTATTAGGACCTATGCTGAGGCTTTCTTGCCTCAATGAGTACATAAATCCCATATCTATTAGTTGGAATTATTTTTACTTCAGTGAACCTGGCAAATAGGTTAGTAGCCTTGGCCACTGATTGAGAATTCCTGATCATTGGCGACTCATGTGGCAATTGCCTGGTAAAAAATCCAGGTTCCATTGAGAAATCAGAAAATGCCGATCCTAAAAGTATTCAAGTTGGGTAAAGAACTAGTATTTGGTTAAAAACTGGTAATCCTTTATATTGAAATGTAAAAGATAGGGCATGCAATGCACATTGTTGTTAGTGAAGAATATTACAGACCAGCAATGTGCTGGATAGTTGGGTCATGGTTGATAAGGGTTAGTAAGTGACAAACTAAACCCTAATTCTCGAAACAACAAAAGTTCAAATAGGCAAGCGTTTGAAACTTCGAATATTCCAGAGTAAGATGAATGCTCCCTAGAAACTGGAGATAAAGAAACAATATGGTAGTATTAAAATGAAGATGATTAGTAAAGGGTAATTTTTTCACTTGTCGGTTGCAGGAGAATGTCTTTGGTAAGAAAATTATTACAATATTTAAAGCAGCTCAGGTATAAAGTCAGACTAACCCAAATTGTCCTCCGTTAGCAGAATGCAGCAGCAACACCATTTAAAGACATAATGACAAAGTCTGTTACGTCTGGAACCTATGAATTTTTATTAAAACTTTCTATTGGACATATTCCCTGCCATTTCATGATGGGACTTTGGCATCCTTCTACAAGTATGCATTGTCATTCCAACTCCTCATCCCTCCGGAGCCTCACTCGGATCTAACTTAATACCAACAATGGCTAAGATGCCATGTTGGAAAATTGTGGAAGGATACTACTGATGTACGAGGTATTAGGGGCTAATTTTTTTCTTTTTCAAATTATTGCACATAGAGTTTCTGTGTTATGCCTTGTAAGCACTCTTTAGCTTGTGGATGCTATCTATGCGACAAACTATTTAATACAACGACATATCCCTATGATTGGGATTTCGTTCCATATTCATAATCTATCTGGGAAATTTTGGATTGCAGGTTTCAAAGAAGCTTCAAATTGTGGATAATGGTGACCGAAAAATCTTTTTGGCGCTTTTAATTTATCATTGGACTAATTTTTTTGGCTTTCAGCTAATCAAATTTCTAGTTACCCGCAGAATTCAATTCAATTGAGCAGATAAAGAAAATGATAGTGCCCCAGAAATTAAAGGGGTAGCAATAAAAACTGAATGTGGAAGAGAGTACCCACCGTATCCTGGTCTAATTCAATAGCTCGAACGACAGGGTACCCACGATTAAACCGCTGATTGCCGGCATTCCTCTGTGGGAAAACTTTCAAAGAAGGGCAAAATTTTGAAGTAGATAATCCAGAGAAACGAGAACAAACTCGTCGAGAAAATGTCTTGGACGAAGCGCAAGATACTAGATGAGAGCAAAGTCTCTTGTGACAATGTAACGACTCCATTGCCATCTCCCCTGCTTACTACTATGGATTGTCCACTGCAGCATATTGTGAAATTAAGTGCCGTTAAGGCAGCCCTATCCGTTTCACAGAGAGCCTTTCCACGTGGCAGCCATTCCAGGTTTTGCCATTGTGGCAGTTTGATTATATTTTTCTAAAGAGCGAAACGACTGGTGAGGATAGTTATCAAGATCTCTAGAGGTGAAAAGAAGAGCCACGGAGGGCTTTCCCCTCGTTTTACACCCAAGTACTCAACTCCGCGAACATGATTTTGTTTAACTTGGCGCAGTTACTTGCCTCATATTAAGTGGTACAGTCACAAATATTGTTTTATCTCTCTTCATATTAGTTTTAGCTTTCAAGTTAGTGTTTTTGAGTTTTCTAGTTATACCTAATTTATATATATGAATGAATGAAAGATTTTAATGACGTCTACGAGACTAAAAAGTCTATGGGACCAATACACAACTTAATTTTCTTTCATGCTCTTTTCCAAATCAGATCTCCTACTATTGATTTTGACCAAAAGGTTGGCCGTCTGGTTGATCTTATCCCCCTCAAATAACTGTTGCATATCGTCCATACGGATGTCTTCATAAGCTATGCATTCCATGACGAAGTGTCGTTCTGTCTCAACCACCCCCTTATTGCAGAATATGCAGGTTCTTTCTTCCCATGTTTACTTAGGAGACTTCCATCTACCGATCTCACATCTAAGATGATGCAATCCTGTCCTCAGCGGTGCAACTAACACCCTCGCTTTCCCTTTAATAGCAGGCCCTAAATATGTTTTTTCACCATGATCCTTTGTCGGGTTAAACTCTTTGACGTAATATGTTTTTTTCGCCCAATCTGATTTGACCACACGGCAGTCCTAAATTTTTCCTTCACGTAATTTTTTATTTCACTATTGGTGCTAGGACACTCCTGTAATTTGATGTCCCACTTGTTCAACCACTTGTTGTTCTGCTTCATCCAGGTTTTCTTTATACGGTTTAGCGCCTCCTCCATAACCGCTTTGGGCCACCGGTGGTTGTCCATGTTTTCAATCTTCTTTAGATAACTTATCAACTGGGTTATCGCCGATGCCTCCAAGGGAAAAGCCCCCGCTTCAGCTAAAAGAATTCCATATGGGACCGTGGCCTTAACTTTGAGATTGCTTGTTATTAGGTGTTTTTGGATTCTTTCTATTTGTCTCCAGCTGCACTTTGACATATTGCTTCCCCACACTTCACACCCATAAAGTACAACTGGCATGACAAGTAAACCAAAAAGAGTTTTCTTGGTTTTCCAATCCCAAAGTTCTGCTTTCCTACATCTGTTTTGCAACAGGAAAGAGGCTTTCCAACCTCCCTGTATCCTTTTCGCTCTACAAGTCTCATATAGTTTTGACTCTTTTAGTCCAAATTCAGATTTAATTTTGATTTATAATAATTATTAATTTAATTGTGTATGAAAAATATATTACTCTTAATTATTGCATTATTAATTATTATGAGATGATCATCCTTTGTCATATATTGAAATATTCATAATTATTCACATTTATTTTATAGTTCTTTTTTGTATTAGTCATCTTAATTACATCTACATGAAAGAAAGAAAAAAAGCCTAAGCGTAAGTATACTTAGGAAATACTTTTTTCTTTATATTTACTATTTACATAAATTAGATTTAGAGAAGAAATAAATTATTGAAATTGACATACCTAATCTATAAATAGAAAGTACAAGTAGTTGAGAAATAGAAACATAAAAACAAAAATGAAATGTGGAAAAATGACATGTGTGCCTAATTAAGACTCATTTTAGGATTGAAAATGAGTTGTAAAAGACCAAAACTATCTATTTAGTGAGTATGGGAGTTACAAGATCAAAATTCTAACAAAGTAGTAGAGGTGTAAGGAGGGCATGATAGAAATCAAGGGGCAGAGTTACAATACCAAGGGGACATAGATGACCCAATGGGTGCAAATGATCTATAACATGCCCATTGTTCTACTCAAAAGAATTCCCAATGTTTTAACCACAAGTGAAATAAACTATGTTGTTATTCACATTGCAATAAAATTTGTCTTTTCAATAGGAATATATTGTGCACATTTGATATAACAATATTCCAACTTTCTCATTTCATTTCAACAAAATGTTACAATCTTTCCAAAGTATTGATTTCATTCTCAATATAACATGTCACATTTTACAAACTTCCACATAATGGATACAAAGATACATACAAGGCTCTTATGAGCTTTATTGGAAATAGATATATAAATTGGTCTTGATGTTGTTGCATTGGTGCATACATCCTAGATGTCCTCATTCCTTGGTGCATACATTCTAGTTGTCCCCAATACTGGTGCAAACATCTCAAAACCTCATCCGCTAATTGATGAGGAGAAGCATCACTCAAGCACTTTTTCACCAACCACGGACTTAATGTAGTCCCCTGCACATCTACCACATATGGTAAAATGGCCCTTCCCTTTGATGAAGAGCATGGTATGGTAACCTCATAACAATAGCCTTCTTGAGCTTAGTGTTGTGTCCTACAACTAGAACTTAATCATACGATAGCTTCTACCTACGAGTATGAAAATCCCAGACTAGCATGCTTGCTAGAACATAGTGAACTAATAGTGTAAATAGTGGCAATTTACACTACTTTGGCCAAAGTTTCATGTATAAAAGTGTCATCTCTTCACCTACTGCCCATAGCTCAATTTGGATTTTGACCATTCATATACTTTGCATAGGCAATTCCCTCCATTGGATAATCTTTAACCCCAGGAACAACCTATATATACTAATATTATCATGACATATCTAATAGGTAGTTACTATGCATAAGCTATTCCCTTCATTGAGTAATCCTAACCCCAAGATTAACCTATGAACTTCCCACGCTTCTATCTTATGAATAACTTCATAATCTATAGTATAGCTACATAAGCTTTGTTTTATCATAGAATAAATACTCATCATAAAATGACTCTTAAAAGTATAGTCTCAACAATAAATGACTCTTATACAAGAATGTAACCTCATCGATAAAAGACTATTCAAAAAGTAGACTCACGTCAATAAAATGACTTCATTTCAAGAGTATAAAACAACCAATCAAGTAACAATTCCAACTCAATAGGGAATTCTCACCTATGGTTTCAATAAATAGTAATAAGTGATCAACTCAATCATGTAGGTAAATCTCAATCTTGGTATACCCTAATCCCCAGATATAATCAACAATCATTAATCTATCTGATCATGTAGGTTAATCTCATTCTATGTGTTATGGTTTCAATCAATAATCAAATTAAGCAATGATCAAGTGATCATTCAAGTATAGACTAATAATATGGTTTGCATGTCATCTCTTTCTATCCATGAAAGCAAGTCTTCATACCAACATTGTTGTCATGTTTGTTAACTTCATTAATCTCTAGTGTTTTTTCTAGCATAATATGCTATCAAATGCAGGTTACCTCATACAAGTACATATGACACATTTATCAAAGAAACTCAAGCAATTTCAATATTTCAACTCTTCAAGCTAAGCATTGCCTGTATAAGCTCTATCTTTGTTATAGCATTTAATATATCTCAGATACCTATTCCATAATACGAAATATATAGAAATATCAAACAAGGACATGCTTTTCCTACCTAGATTTGTCATGAATCCATTACATACATCCAAAGAAGACAATCATCGTCTTACATGATAAACAATACATATTTTTCTAAGCAAGTAATCAAAGTCACTCAATCTTTTCAAAATCATAAAAACATAAAAGTGTAGAAACCACATGCTTGTTTAACGCTTAATTCCAATTTGAACACATTGGTTCCCAAGCTCAATCCTTCCAAGAATAGCTTACAAACTCTTCTTAAATTCTCCAATTCCACTCTTAGAAATTTCTCTTAATAAATCTCACAACTCTCCTCACAAATAAGCTCTCAACTCAAAACAAGAATATCTCAAGTAAAAAGTAGCAAAATGCAAGTGAATTGTGCATCCAAATGAGGAAATCCTCTCCCTTATTTATACAAAAATATGAGACTTTGCTACCTACAAACAAGCTATGCTAAACGACACTTCTCAGCTCTTAAGATCGACTCAACAAATATTATCAATAGGTGGCAGCATTCAAATTAATACTTAGCAAGACAAAATAGTAGGTCGCTTTATTCAAAGACAACAAGAATGCATTTCAAACATGCAAGGTAAATGATCAAATAGGTCGACTCTATTCATGCCAAATTCTACTTGAATTCTTCTCTGATTCGCTATGGTTTCCATCGCTGGACAAAGCTCGCAAAATAGACTTCTAAAACAATGTAGCTATTCATAATTTCATGCCACATAAACCTCTTTCGTGCTTTTGGTGTTTATAGATTTAAGACTAAGTCAAGGCTTTTTAAATGCAATTCAAATAGCTTTCATTACTCTTGAATAAGTCTTTTATCTTTTCCCACGCACCCTCTATTCTATTGTGTTCCATTTGCAAACATGGAAATACATGATAAATGTCTTTAGCGCGACCTTTTAACTCTATTCCCAGTGCATTCAACGTGTTGGTTAATTCATATGGGGTTGGCTTCTATTAAGTTGATTTCCTTTGCATAGTTTGTGCTAATATGAGCCACGTTATCCTTAATTGTTTCAAATGTTTTTAACATATTGAATATGGTGGCTAAGTGTCTAATATGCTTATGTCAATATCATTTGCGCTATATCAAAAATTATGAGCTTAAACATATATAATGTGCTACAAAAGTATATCATATGCTTCTTTTATATATATATATAGAATAATATATATTTATATATATACATATATATATTGTTATATATATATAATTATATTCTTATGAATATTGCATATATTAATTACTATTTAAAAATATATTAAAGTAATTATATATATGTATATACATATATATAGACACTAATAGATAAATATATTCATTTGCATGAACATAATAATATACTCATACATTAATATGTGTATATTTTAATATACATATATATCATTATTTTTATATCCAACTCAAACACATTTAATCTCCCACATATTCGTTGATTGATGTAGATGCATTAAGTGCATACGTATATATATATATGTGTGTGTTTGTGTCACTTTTATCCAATATGTACTCCCATGCATATGGGTTATTGGAGATATGTACTTATATATATACTTATACATTCCAGGTATATACCTTATCGACTAACACCCAAGTATGAACACATAAAGAAGAAGAACTTTCATTTGATATAAAGACTCAATTACAAAACCCTAATCAAGAACATCCACAAAACAAGATCATAACCCCTTCTAAATCATGCACAAACAAGACTGAAGGTTACCTACCGATTCCCAAGCTGACTTTACTCAACTTGACCCTCTAAAAGTGTGTATGTGAAAGCTCAGTATAGGCTTATTAAGGGTTACCAGACCAAGCCCCTCTCCTAAGTGATACTTCCCCTCCCTTCTAGAGGCGTAAACTTGTACTTGCATCCAACTTGGCAGACTTGCAATGGTAGTTTAACGTTCACATAAAATCCACTTGCATCATAAAACATTAAAATATTCAAATTGCAATACATATTCTTTCATTGTACTTCATTAATATAAGCATAATTACTCCTTCAAGGCAATAACATATTAATACCTATTTCAGTATTTCATTCATTTATCAAACATATCGAAATCATGATTTACATTCATAATCCTATTTATCTGTGACGGTAAAAGTAACTTAGTAACAATAAGATGGGGTGTGACATGATCTTGAATTATGAACTCATAAAACTTACCAAGGAGTTATATTTTCACCCTCAAACCCTATTTTCATCTATAATCAATCTTTTTTCACTATCAATGCTAAGGTAATTCAAATCTAAGTGTAGGATATGTTGGAGTAATTAAGATAATCACTTAATAATGGGTAAACCCACAAAACTAGTTTACAATTCCAATGAGGAAGGAAAATTTCCAAAAATGCCCCCATAGAAAAAAAATTGGTTTTTGGGGGTTCAAAGGCCAATATTGTTTTGGTAATTTAAAGTTATGAGCCTTCAAACAAACATTAAATGTTGGGTACCATTTCGAGAGAAAAAAGCAAGGAAGGGTTGTGGGAAAGGGGTTAAACTCGAACCACAGTTCATGAACCTCAAAGGGGTTGACTTGAACCGGATGTAATGCCTCTCGTGTTATTGAACTCCCATGATACCTTTATGTGCATGTGGTTGTTGTTGTTCAAATATTGCTTATGTTTGATGTATACTCGTGATTACGTTGGTGATTGTTTCATCTATTTGACTTATATGTTTTGCTTGGATGCACATGATACTGTGTTATGATGATATGATGTGGTTTAGGGATTTGATAAGAAAGTATCCCCATCTGTGTCTGTCGTCCCGTCGTCGGTTGATGATGTCGTCCATCAGTTCCCATTCTGTTTGGTATCGTCTTGCCTTACGCCGTTCATTTTAAGTGGCAATTTTAATGTGTTAATTGTTTGATTTAGATGCGTATCATTATTGTTAATTAGTTAAATTAATACAACAATGGTTAGTATTATGGTTGATATTAAACATTAAATTTAATTATTAATGTGTGTTGTGAAGATTTAATTAATTATTAGATTAGTTTGGAAATTTTAAATTGTGTTTGTAAAATTAAAAGAATGTTACTTTAATTGTCAGTATTTAATTTTATTTATTATAAATAGAATAATATTTTAATTTTAGCTGTGTAAATTCCCAATTAGCTATCAAATAATATTGTTAGTTAATTAAATAATATTATTTATTTAATTAAATAATATTATCTAATTAATTATTGTTAAGGATTAAGTCAAAAATAAATATATATATATATATTTAAGATGTAATATTTTATTACATCCCTCTAAATAATTTAAATTTAAATTTAAAATTTATATATCCATCATTTAAAAATACAAATTTGCATTTATTTTGCATTTCAATATAATTATATAGTTAAAAGTTTTATCCACCCGAGATTTTTATTAATTTGAGTAAGTATGAATTATCACAGGTAAAATCGAGGAAAGTATGATAAATTAAAATATTGAAATTTATTTGTAAACCTTTCACCGCTGTCAAGAATAGTAGAGAGGTAGATTTCTTGATTTACTAAATTCCTACAAGTGTTAAACAAGGTAAATAATAGGTGTCGGGTGTAATATTGAAAACTGTGTTGATGGACACCTGTACCTTGCTCATCGAGATTGGAAAGAATGTCCTGAATTTTTTTTTTTTAAAAAAAGAGAAAACGGGAGAGGGGAGTTACGAAAAAACAGAGAGGTAAGAGAAAATTTACAGAGAGGAGAAATTTTACAGAGAGAAGATTTTGTCACGACTGTCAAATCTAGATTTCAAGGGGTTTCCTTCTTTCACCGTGCAAGAGAAAATTTACAGAGAGGAGAAATTTTATCAAATCCAGGTTAGTCAATTTGAGTTTTAATCGTTGAATTCCATATTTTTAAACTTTAAAAGTTTATGTTCTTAATGCAATTATTTTTTTTTACCACTGAATTAACCCTGCCTAGATTTCAAGGGGTTTCCTTCTTTCACCCTAAAATAAATTGCTACTTCTATTTTGGCTATATTTGATGAATGTGTCCCCATATTTCTCCAATATTTGTGCAATAAATAAATATATATATGGTCATGTTTAGGTTAAAGATTCATGGAGATTACTATCTCTCTTTTTCCATTTTCAGCTACTTCTGTTTTGGCTGTATTTGATGAATGTGTCCCCGTATTTCTCCAATATTTGTGCAATAAATAAATAAATATATATATGGTCATGTTTAGGTTAAAGATTCATGGAGATTACTCTAGGGTAAATTGATAATCTCTCTTTTTCCATTTTCAATCAGTTTTACCTGTAGCACTTAAACAAATAGGAAGTTAAAGGTTTAAATGAGCTCGTGGAAAACCCTTTTATTGCTTTTACCTGTGGTATTTGAGTATTTCTCTGTTGATATATAATCTTCTTGATAGTTGTCAATTTGTCTCGCTTGCTGTACTTGAGAATAGAATATGGCAGAGGCTTAAATAATCTCTTTGGTTCCACTGTTGTCCTATCACAACAGCAACACTTGAATCTAGGAGGCTGTAGAAGTTTAAATAATCTCCCAAAAACGTCTTCTTTGTACTTATCCAACAATCATTGCATTTATGGAGATCACATTTCTTTTAATTCTTTTTTTTTTTTATCCTCATTTCCATATTTAATGGAAATCATCCTTTTCTTTAAGAAAACCATGCATTCACCTTATAGTTTGTTAAAAACCTCTACGCTTAAAAAGGACAGAGTAAAAGAAAGAGGGGGATTTAATAAAAGGCAGTTTATTGAATCAATAGTTAAGGGGATTTAAGGAGGAAATTAAGTATATTTAAAAGTATTTTATTAAATAAAATTTTAAGAGTAAGGGGAGGGACTTAATTAATATATATATATATATATTTGTTACATATAATGTTTATGTTGATATAAATATATATCAGTTAAAAAAAAATATCACTCATATATCTGTATATAGGTGTATGTTTATTTCTAGGTATGAAAATATAATTACGGAACCTTGATTTAATTATGTTTTATAATGGAAGTATTGATAGCAAAATAATCAGGTAATATAACATGGAAATTTTATTTTTATTTTTCCGGATGAGCCAGTAAAGAACTTCTATAGAAAAATTTAATTCCTTATGCTCAGTTAAGTTATTTATATTAATATTCAACTTAGGTAAATGAATTTATTAGCTTATATTGGAAAAAGAATGTTACCCTATCACATCCTTTGTTAAATTGAATTTGTCAATCGCTGAATATTAATATTCATATTGATAATTTTAAACTTTGATTTAAAGATAAACATATGATCATTTGAGTTAATAGGTAGTTATTATTCACTATTAAGGTAAATTACAAATTCACTTTCTTGCAATTCTCAAGGTAAATTATCATCATGAATTTCCCTCTATTGAGTTGTATCTTTATCTCAAATTTCTTTAGATTAAAGTGTTAGTAGGAAACTAAATATCAGATTAATTTTTATCCACTGGATATAAATATTATTTAATGTGAAGTAGGTTGTTTGAATTATCTTGTAAGTTGTTGTAAATAGTCATTTATCTTTTTAGTTTATTTAAAATTTGATTTATTTAAAATTAGATCTATATAAAACGTGTTTTATTAGATATGGGCAATTTCATTACCCTATAAGTTACTATAATGGTAATTTATCTTTGTAGTAAATTTAAAATTTAATTTATTTAAAATATGGGTAATTTCATTACCCTATAAGTTACTGTAATGGGAATTTATCTTTGTAGTAAATTTAAAATTTGATTTATTTAAAATATGGGTAGTTTCATTACCCTGTGTGATTAATGGTAATTTATCTTTGTAGTATATTTAAAAATTGATTTATTGAAAATTAGAATTATTTAAAACTTGTTTTATTAAATATGGGTAATTTCATTATCTAGTAAGTTACTGTAATAGTAATTTATTTATTTTAGTATATTTAAAACTAGACTTGTTTCAAGTGCATTTAAAATTAGATTTAATTTCAAGTGCATTTAAAATTAAAATTAGATTTAATTACAAGCTTACTTAAAATTAAATTTATTTTCAAACACCGTTACTTTTAGATTTGTGATTGTGCATAAACCGTATATGGTAGATTTTAAATTAAAATTTATTTAGTTTGAAGTCAACAAAGGTAAATGTCATACTTTTAATTAAATTTAAATTGCAGTAAAAATCAGGTTACATTCGAATTAAATTTATTATTTTAAAATAACATATATATATATATATAGGTTAAGTTTTAATCAATTTGAAGTAAACAAAAGTATAGGCTATGAATTTTAAATCAAAAGAAAACTGATGTTTTGAATACTATAGGTTTTTCCCAAGTGCTTGTCTATTTAAAATATATATTATAAAGGAAATTCTTTAAATCATAGTGGATTATTTAATTATTTATTACATTATCTTTAATAAGTTTGGATGATGTTCACGTTCAAATGAATGGGTATGTATAGTCCTATTGAACATGTTTGAATATTTATTTTGGTTATGCTTTAAGTGCTCGTTGGAATTGATTTCTTATGCATACTAGTGGTTCCATGTTGATCATAGTTTCCTCTTGCTTTATTTCGCTTTCGAGGTAATCTTTATGTATAGACATGTTTTGGATAAGTTGGGAACTCGTAATTGCTTAAGCCACTCCCATTTGATAAGTTATGGGTGGTAGGTTGTTAGGTTTCCAAAGGCGATGGTAAACCTATTTTGTGTGGAATCTTCCCATTATTAGACCTTTGTGTTCCAGTGATCGTATTTCTATTTTGAGTTCGTGGGTGTACCATGTTCCATGAATTTCCTTGCCTTTGGTTATGATTATGAGCGAGATGGTTCATGCCTCGCACGTGTATTTGTTTGGTGGCTTTTATGCATTGGTACACCCTTGTTGTTGTGAGTCTAGTTTCGAAACTATTTGAAAGAGTCTCTTAATCAAGCAATGTTGTACTCGTTGCATGTTGTTTTATGTCAGTGTTATAGTGTTATGCGTATGAAGAAAGTCGAGTCGTTCATTGGAAACTAATAGTTATATCCCATGTGGGTGAGTTGGAGCAACTCAAGTTGTCAAACTACGGTGCCTCTGCGAATTATATACGTAGGCAAGGCCATCAGGTGATGAGCCCCCGAGGCATTAGGTCGGGCCCCTAGGACTGTCCTTCTAAGTCTTGTTTGAGACTTGTCGTTTATTCCCGATAACGTAAAAACTACCATTGATATATATAGCTTGTCTTAGTAATCATGTGCTAACTATCTTTGATCTTATGTGTGTGCCAAGTCATGTAGACCTTACAGGTATAGGCATTGGGAGCAAGGAATTGTCGATATAATAAAATGTAAGAGGTGTATTAAGCTGACCTAAGTAAGTAGACCCTATTGCCAAAGTTAGTAAATCACTTCTATCTTTTCTTGCAACTTGTGTGATCATTGAACATAGCTAAGTAGTGAATTATGTTGTTGTTGTCTTATAAGTAAACAAAAATTAAAATAAAACAAAATAAAATAAAAATTATTGCAAAATTAGGAAAGATGCTACAGTCTTGCCTAGTTGTTTAGTGTGTAAAATGTGGGCATGAGATTGGTCACTTTGTACCTTATTTTTCATTAATTTCTCATTCTTGTACTCAATGTACTTCTCCCATTGATATTAGGGAAAAATTAGGTGATGAACTATTGTATCTTTGATATGTTGTATCTGTGGAAATATGCTCTACAGTTGTATTATGGAACTATGATTTGAATTGCAATAAATGATGTATCGTTTTCCATGCTTGTGATCATTAATAGTAGTGTGTCATCACTATGTGTTCTTGGTTGTTTAGTCTCTTCCATTTGATAAAAGTTTATGATTTGTAATGACCGTTTCGTGTACCCCAGAGGACGTGAATGATTTAGTAAATGCATAATTGTTTTTCGTGTAATGTGTGCACACATTCATCATATGCAATGTTCTGCAATGTTTCACTTTCAAAAAAAAAAATTGTACGGTGTTTGTTGTCCTTTGGGGTTCACACGGCGGGGCATTACACATTGGTATCAGAGCACTAGGTTCATATACTGGGCACTCTGGTTTCATATGAGCCCATTATGTTGTCCTAGTGAATTTGTTAAGTGAAGTTCTTAAGTGATCACGATGATCATGTTGGATTGTGGAAAGGAGGTAAACATTTGAACCACGTAGTTGTTGGAAAATAAGTATACTTGTGGAATTATGTATGTAATTGTACTTCCCTTGTAAATGTGAGAAACCAGTAACTGTGCATTGGTTGAGTGTTGTGAATACCCCGTACTTGCTTTGTGGGCTCATAACCCACAGGTCTCAGGATGGAGATACGGTGTACCCATCCATACATAATATGTTGTTTTTGGTGTGGGATTAACCATACCATTATGTGTGTTTGTATGTTTGTTACCTGATTGAGGGCCAACCCACATGTGGTTGAAAATCTATACATATATGAGTAGCCAAAAGATAGTTTCATAGATTCTTTTCTTTTGGTTCTTAGCCCCTCAATCCATGAAGGGGTAGTAGAAGTCACAAGGTTTTCTTGGGTAGAGTGTGTAGCATACGCACATTGCGACGCAAAGCTGTCTTAGCTCAACCGATCCCAAGGAAACATACTCACTACTTTCCCTTACAATGGATCAGGGTACTTGATCCATATGTGCTAGCCTAAACCCCACAGTTTTGAGTATAGTAGCATTGGATTGTTAGTTTATGCCTGGCCGTCCATAGGGATGTTGAGCTAGCATTAGCAAGTCAACCTCGTCTGTATGAGAGGTGAAGCTCGATTAGCCCCATATTGATATGCTCATTTATGTATTGCATACATCGTATCTGCACATGTTCTGACATGATGCAATGGATACGATGCCACACCCCACTGATGTTCCGACGCAGTGTTGGTGATGATGCCATGTTGCTAATGGTAGCGAGCTAGGCTCGAGGACATGATGCCACGTGCATAGGCACGTGAAGGCACACTATGATATTTTGTTATGATAGCCTACTTGTGTGATGAGCGTAATGGGGCCTCACACACTTGTAGAGGGATACTCATGTTTGATTTCGATAGTGTTTGGGTCGGTTAGCATATGGGTATGTCCTGGCCATGTATACCTCTGGCGATGACGAGTACCTGCGTGTGCCTTCTCCATGAGGTATCACTATGCGGGGTGTGTCTGTGCGTGCCTACTTCTGCGGAGCCACAGACACACTGCCATGCGGCATACGTCAGTGCGTGCCTTCTCCGGCTGGTGTATGACCATGTCGCGTGACGACGCGAGGCAGGGTGTAGCCAAGGAGCACACTCTGGGTCATGTGGATGGTGTGCTCACTCTGCACCACATGAGGGCTATTGTTATAGCTAGACGATGTTCCCTCCTTCCTCGTTTGGTGGCTAGTATCTAGTCACATAGTGTTGTATTGTGCAATTTTGAAGATTGAGGACTTCCTATATGATTGTTTATGATTTTCAATTGACCTTGAAGGCTGACATTTTGTTTATGTTTGATTGTAATGGTTTAGCCACACTTTGTGACTTATTCTCTTGTAGCCCTCATGGTTACTTTTGATTTAGTGTTGAAATTGCGCGCATTTCTTGCTTTACTATTGAAATTGAATCTTATTTGATGTGTATTTTATGACTTTGGTGGCTAAACTAGTTTATCCTTGTTGTTTTCGAGGTCAGCCATGTGTTGTATTGTGATTCCTCTCCAAGGACGTATGAGGCAGACTTGGTGAGTGTATACGAGGAAGCAGACGCAGGGAACCTTGAGGATGGGGGTATGTGAAGCTATTTTACAGCTAGGACCCACTACCCACCTATGTGTGATGACTATCTCTTGGAGGCTAACCACCTTATACAACAAGAGATAGATCATTGTGGCTTTGATTGTGGTCTCACTATGTGTGTGTGGCCTAACTCCATCAAGCCATTGAGTGTGAGGTATGGTTTATGTGAGATGGATTTTGGCTCTTGGCTCATGGATTATGTATTATGGATTAGTATGCTGCTTTTCGGCGTCTAGATGGACCCTTGTGTAGCCTCGTTATGTGATTCCCAGTGATGTGAGTTCGTGTGTATGTGAATAATGCATGAATATAGTACTTAGATTCTTGAGATTGTTTACTTCCCTTTTATTGTTCTCATCTAATATTTGGGACTTGTTCTTCGGTGGTGTTGTAGGAAAATGCCTAGACGTCACAATCTTGATAGGCATGGTCTTCAGAGCACTCCTTTTCTGAATGTCCATGAGGGTGGTCATGAGGAACATCTAAGCCCTCAATTACGCCCCTTGCTTGAGGAAATTCTTAACCGGCTTGGCCCAAGACAGGAGAGCAATCGACAAATGGCAAGGGAAAGAGAAAGGTTCCCTAGGAGAAGAGGTGTTTCAGCTATAGTAAGACTTATAATGGACCTCTTAAGGGAACGTTCTCCTACCTTCCATAGTCATAATGGTGGTTTGGAGGATGAGACTTGGATGATTGGTGTCCAGATTGGTGGGCGTCTTTTGTTTAGGAGAATCCGAAGTTGGTTGCGAGCCCAACTTTATCAGCTTGACCAGTCAACTCAGAGCACTCAAACTATAGCTAGGAGGGGTCAACTTCGGCAGGATGGTGCACCTCCTCAAGGTAGAGGAAATGGCAGAAATGCAGGATGTTTCTCTTGTGGCCAGCATGGCCACATAGCTAGGCAATGTCCTCAGAGGAGCACACCTGAATTTCATCAGAGACCGATAGTCACAGAGCCAATAGGGGATGATGCGGGTAGGATCCACAGAGAAATTGAAGTAGTTGATGACCGCCAGGTAGAGCATCAGAGCACAGATGTGGAGAGTATAGGTAGCAGACAGGCAGTTCATTCGGGAGCCTGTGAGAATTATGCCGTATAGGAGACTGATGTAGTGTGTCTTGTGTTGCTTCTATTGCACTAATACTTGTTATAATATATTATGTACCTTGAGACCTTATTGGTTCTTGTTTTACCATTTTGGATTGGTTTGGATGACAACTTATATGACTCTGACGATTATGACATTTTCGGTTGATGGTTATTTTATGATGGATCAACACTCACGTTGGGAGGATATGTCTTGCATTGAGAAACCTTTCCCTTTTTTTTTGTATTTTGGCTTCCAAGAGTAAGCCTAGTTCTAGGGGGGGAGGATGTAATGCCTCTCGTGTTATTGAACTCCCATGATACCTTTATGTGCATGTGGTTGTTGTTGTTCAAATATTGCTTATGTTTGATGTATACTCATGATTACGTTGGTGATTGTTTCATCTATTTGACTTATATGTTTTGCTTGGATGCACATGATACTGTGTTATGATGATATGATGTGGTTTAGGGATTTGATAAGAAAGTATCCCCATCTTTGTCTGTCGTCCCGTCGTCGGTTGATGATGTCGTCCATCAGTTCCCATTCTGTTTGGTATCATCTTGCCTTACGCCGTTCATTGTAAGTGGCAATTTTAATGTGTTAATTGTTTGATTTAGATGCGTATCATTATTGTTAATTAGTTAAATTAATACAACAATGGTTAGTATTATGGTTGATATTTAATTTTATTTATTATAAATATTAATTTGAGTAAGTATGAATTATCACGGGTAAAATTGAGGAAAGTATGATAAATTAAAATATTGAAATTTATTTGTAAACCTTTCACCGCTGTCAAGAATAGTAGAGAGGTTCATTGCAAGAGAAAATTTACAAGAGGAGAAATTTTATCAAATCCAGGTTAGTCAATTTGAGTTTTAAT
>VDFB02000007.1:125000899-125061553 GCA_007258455.2 Sequoia sempervirens | reverse complement strand
ATGTCAAGTGGTCCTATTAGCTGATACGCTATGATTACTGTGACATTTAAGCATCTAACAAGTCTCATGGCTCCAAACCTGGTATCATCTAAAAGCCACATAAATATTCAGTTTCCAACCCGATGGGGTCATTCTATACTTACTATTAATTGTTTAATACAACTACATGCAAGTAGAAATCACAACTCATGGCATCCTTATACACTTATGCACAAATACATGCTCTCTAACATATTAACATGCACATGGTTTTCCATTGCTACTTTGTCAATTGGCTTTGATTAATAGCTGAAATGTGCACAACGATAATTATGATTATTTCTTTCTTTTAATTGTTATGTATTTAAAGACTAATTAGCATCTACCTAATTAATTACATATGCATTATTACAGGGGTAAATGAGCACTAGAAACTCGATAACAATGACACAGTAAACATGCCAGTATCAAGGTGTTCAGTCCAAATACTCATTGATTACAATATGCTAAACATATTTCAATTTTATATGGTTCCGCATATGCATATATAAATGTGTCTCTTTCTTCATCTCATTATGTATCTATGTATCCATAGATGCAATCATGCATATATCGATTTATGCATATATCTGCCCATCTCTCCATGCATCTGTCTATATATGTATGGATGTATCTATGGCTACATGTATACATCAATTTATGCATATATGCACCTATGAATTGCATGCACACATCCATGTATATATGCATCTATCGATATCTTGCATGGATACATGTATATATGCATATATGGACTCATGCACCCATGTATATGTCTTTGTCTCTGCCCATGTGCAGATGCATATATGCATATTTCTACACATCCATGTATCTGCACACCTCTCTCTGTAACATATCTATCTCTGTCTGCATACATGTGTCTATGCATCCATCTATACATGTGTGCATGTACAACATGCACATATGCATTTGTGCATGCATATACAACACTCTTCCTTAGAACACAAGCATGTACAACAGAATACAACATCCACAAAGCAGCTGCGATGCATTGCAATTGGCTTAAATCTATATTAAATGGCCGTGTACATAATACAAACCATTCCAGGTGCCTTCCTGCTTGGATACCATTTAATACATTGCTAGTGTTTTTGACCTCTCTATGTGTTCGCATTTTCCTGATATTTCAATGCATTTAATTTGCATTCATGGATTACGCACCTCTACTTGCCAATTTTATAAACTATGCCTTTTCTTAAATTTATTTAATCAATCTATGCGATCACATTTCACTGATTTTCTATAACAATAATGATTTATAAAGCTATTATGATAAATAGAAACAGATAAATGCTAGTTTCCCAATATAAAAAAATTAAAAGTTATATGTTCACATACATTCATGCATATTGTCCATACATGCATATATGCATATATGCCTTCATCCGTATTTGCATGTGTATATGAATACATGCTTCCATGTAACATATGCATTTATATCTATATGCAAATATGCATGCATTCATGTATACATGTATTCATTTCTCCATCTGTCCATGTAGTTATGTTTTCTGTGTATACATGTGTCTGTCAATGCATCCATGCATATATATGTGAATAGCTCTACGTATTACTCTGTTCATGCATTTATTGTTCTTTAACGCATCAGCATATGCATTTTTTCAGTTTCATGATCTTCCATATTTATTGTTTTCATAGTATATGCATAACAACTTTCACTTTGTCTTCTGTTTTGACTCTTCTATCCTTAAATATCATTATATTTTTATATCTATTCTTCTCTTGTCACATTTCAAGGAAGCTCAAGGATCTCGGCACCTTGTTCAGTATGAAGGAGAGTGAGAAATGGGACATGAGTCTTTTTTCTGTGTTTGTATTGAGACACTCAGCCCTATGATGATTTTAAAAAGCATAGCCAATAACAAACTAGACATTCTTCCACCCTTTGTTGGAAGAAATGATCACTTCATACCCTATCGATTCCATTCATTTCCATTTCCACCCTTGCACATCCTTTCTTCTCAAATCAAATACATTTCAAAACCCATTTATATGCTTGCCTTGCAACATCAATGTGTTGCATTCCTTTTTTCATTCAATCCAGCTCACTCATTCAAATTTTTATTTCTTGCATTTAATTTTAAGCGTATAACTAAAAAATGATAAATTCATACCATTTACATTCCATTCATCCTCATATCCACTCTCGCATATCCTTGCCTCCCATATCAAATACTTTTCATAACTTATTCATATACCTTGCATCTCATCATTCTCTCAATTCCCTCTCTTTCTTGCACTTACATAGCTCATTCTTCTTTATTACCCTTACATATCTATATCTATCTATAGCTCAAATATACCTTCATCCATCACAACAAAATTAACACCATACCAAACAAAGAAAAATAGAAGAAAATATCAAGGTTATTTTGAATTAAATGCAGGGGCTTTTGAAAGAGCGCTATCATAACATCGGTTGTATTCAAGGGACTTTTCAAGCGTTTTTCAAATCTTGTTATTCACAGACTATCTAAGACCACGTAACATAGCCCAGTTTCTTGGAGGCTAAAATGTATGATCAGATTTAACGAATATTTACATGTATCCATGCATTCAAATGCATCATTAGATATCCTTTATACACTTGTTCAAAAAACAATAATGTATTATTCTTTTGTTTCGATCATAAATGTTTTTTGTATATCTTTCAAATGCAAATTGTTTTTGACATTTCTAACTTTATGCACGTAGGAATATATAGATTCTTGTTTATACCAAATTGGCATGTACATACAGTACACATGTCCTCATCTTGCATTGATCCATATATTAGCACATTCACCGATATATGCATTCTTGATAAATAATTAATTTTTTTTCTATTTTCATTTAATCATAAATACAAATTGAATTATTCTGTTAACATAAGTTGTATTAAGGTTCTTTTTCAAAACATCTTTTCTATGATCTTTACCCAATGAATCTAAACCCGTATAATAATAGTTCTGAAGGCTAAAATGTATGATCAGATTTAACAAATATTTACATGTATCTATGCATTCAAATGCATCATTAGATATCCTTTATACACTTCTTCAAAAAACACTAATGTATTATTGTTTTGTTTCAATCATAAATGTTTTTTATTTATATGTTTGAAATGCAAATTGTTTCTAACATTTCTAACTTTATGCACGTAGGCATATATAGATTCTTGTTTACATACCAAATTACATGGACACATGTACACATCCATGCATGCATAAATGTTTACATGGATCCATATTTTTATACTTTCCTTCAATATATGCATTGGTAATAAGTAATTTATTTCTCCTTTTTTCTTTCATTTGATACTGCAAATGCAAGTTGAGTCTCATTGTGCTTTGAGACTCGTTCAGATGTCGAGGATGCTTTTCACTCTTGTATGCATTATGTGCACATCGATACATGTATACGCGCATACATGTATACATAGATGCCTCAAGAATTGTTACAAATGTTTCTCTCTCAATAATTTGCATGCAAAGTGCTATAAACATGTGAACTATTTTAGTGTAGCTACATTTTATCTTAGGTAATAAGGTTCTTTATATCTTTGCAAATTATTTTTTGTTTAATATATATACACAAAAATATTTATTCGTATTACATAAACAAGATTAAAATCTTATTTATAATAAAATCAATAGCTTTCTAGCGATTCATCTACGAATTTACTGTAATATAATTACATTGTTCTATACACAAAAATATGTTTTTGTATTACATAAACAAGATTAAAATCTTATTTATAATAAAATCAATAGCTTTATATAGAACTAACCTTCATACTACATTAAAAAAAGATTGATTGATCTTAGAAAAGTTTACACTCAAATGAGCTACCCCTATCAATGTTCCACCTAACACTAGTGTTTCTACTAGCACTTGCATATTGTGATATGATAAAGTAAAATAACTCAGTTGAATTAATTAACGTAACATGTGTTTTAGAACATTACACTAAACATAATTTTATTTACAAATAGAATAGAAGCAAAAAAAGAGGTATGGTAAACTTTGTTTAAACATGCATATAAATATGTGTCTATATGCAATAATGCGGGGACATGGATGACATCTTTTTTCTTTGGATTTATTTTTAAAGTTTAGTACAGATTGATTTCCCAAAATTGCAAACATGAATGGCCTAGAATGTCATTCTTATAAAATGTTGTAGAGTAGATTATTTTCTTCTTATGATAAAATGTATGCGTCATGTAAAGAATGCATTTTTTTTTAGTGCCTGGCCACATGTTTTTGTAAATTGTTGCAAATGATATTTGATGCTTTAGAAATATTCCTACATCAAAACTTTGATCAAATTGAAATGACTAATGAATTTATGGGGCAAAAGGTTTATTAAAAAAAAAATTTAAAAACTGTGCATTGGTCATAAGTAGTTTATTTCTCCTGTTTTCTTTCATTTAATACTACAAATGCAAGTTGAGTCTCATCGTGCTTTGAGACTCGTTCAGATGCTGACGATGCTTTTCACTCTTCTATGCATTATGTGCACATGGATACATGTATACATGCATGCATGTATACATAGATGGCTCAAGCATTGTTACAAACATTTGAGATTATTTGCATTTAATAATTTAAACAAAATAATAATACATTTTTGCTTCCTGAATAAGATCATAAAGAATGTTTCTTGTTGCAAATGTATACATAGACACATAAAAATACCAGTATTCATTGGTATATCTATAAAAAAGTCCACGTATACATGGTACCCATAAATGCAATTTTGCATGCATCCATCGACACATGTCAACTGTTCACATGTCTCTATGGACCACGTTGCCCATGGACCCTAAACATTGCATGCATTAATGCACCATTGCAAATTATTTCAAACTCTCCTAGCTAAATTTAATACATTTATATTCCTATCTCCTATCTAATTACTTTTTCTAACTCATAGCTAGATGCTTTTTACCTCTCAGCAGGAACTTGACGCTTGCATCACTTGTTTTATATAGAATCAAAAGCATTAAACCTTAATTTTCTAATTTATAATCAAAATGATGTTTTAAAACTATCAAACTATTTTTCCTAATTTAAAACTACATTCATTCCCAATATAAAGTACTATGGATTATCTTTAAAGTTGAGCGAGGTAGAAAAACTAAACTACATATAACAAAATATAGAAAGTGGGTGCAAAAAATAATAATTTGAAGTAAGATAAAACTTCAAAATAATATTTGAAAGCACCTATATAAATAATAACACAACTCATAGACAACCATGTAACAACATCAATGCCAACACACTATAATCCTATGTATCTATAAATGCACAACCTAGATATAAAATAAATAGCTTTTTGGAATAATAATAAAGTATACACACAATAGTACCCTTGAAAGTGATAGTAAAAATTGCTAAAAAATAAATAGATCATCTATATTGTATTGAATAAAGGAAATTTATTACAAGATGAATAATAGAAATATAATGAGATGGTTGAGAATAATATGAAACCTTTGCTTCTAAAAAATACCAACAGTACCTATGGTTGAAATAGAAGGAATGGGGGTGAATACTTGGATGCTTGTTAATTGGTTAATGTTCTATTTTGTTCTTTAAATCTCTAGAGGAAGTCACATAAATATTAATTGAATTTAGATAGTGTGTAGTTGTAAACTTATGTGTATTTGGAATTTAAGAATAATGGGTACTTATAATATAGAATACTATTAAAATTAGGTGTATAAAAGTACTAGTATTTTATGTGCATGGAAATAGGAGAGTAAGACATGAGAAACCCAAGATTCCAACAAGAACTTGTGAGATAAATAAGAAAAAGGAATATATATGAATTCCTTAAGAAAAAAAAGAGTATCATAATAATGCTAAGAGAAACTCCAATGTTTACCATAAGACGAAATGAAATACTGAAAGATGAACCATGAAACTTAGAATGAAGATGTAGGGATGATAAATAAAAGAGAATGATAAAATAAAAAAGGAAATACCATATTTTTTAGAAACCCTTGAAATAATTTTTTCCTTTACTAGTGAATGAAAGTTCTTTTCCCAAAAGTTTCCCCAATTAAAGTCTAGCAAACTAGAATAAAAGGGTGCTACAAAAAATTGCAAGGTGGAAATGGTCGCAATGAATATATATCAAGAAATAGCATAGCATCAATGGCAATAATGTGATCATAATGTAATCACTCAAAACTATCATGAAAATTGTATTAAACAATACCAAGAAAACTAAAATGAACACTATTCAAGAAAATTTTGTTTGAGAAGAATTCGTTCAAATACATAATAGCTCAAGATACATAATAATTCAAAGATACAATATGAAGGAACAAACGAGACAAAATCATAAAAAATAATCAGATAAGTATTTACAAGGTTCTTGAAAAAGACATAATTATAAATGTATGAAAATTTGGGCAACTAAATATTAGACCAATTACTCTTTGATGGAAAGTGGATGAAAATGGTAACAAGTTTGTTTATCCAAAATATTTAATAGATATGATAGCGAGTAATTTTTTTCAATTATTTAAATAAGAATTTTTAGAGTTAAAGATTTATCAAAGAATAAATAATTTATGACCATCTTGTATATGCATAAATATAATAAATTAAACTTTTTCTATCAAAATGATCATATTCATCTTGAGATGTAAAAAAAAAAAAAAATAGAAATAGTCATACCATATACACTTATCATTGAAAGTACAACTTAATTTTAAAATTCCTTCTATGTGAAGAACTATATAGTTAAAAAAAGTTAATGTAGAATGTATCCAAAACATATGTACAAAGCATGATAAATTTAGAAACAATCTAGCAATTAAAGATTTGATCCGTTGAGGAAAGTTGTTTATAATTTATAATTATCATAAATACATGAGTAGTATATGAATTAATATATCCCATGATTTGGAGGCAATCTAGATAGCCTCATGATTGTCAAGAATAAGGTTCCTTATGGCATCAATAATATAATGTCATAATTATTAGCAACTATATTGATTTGTAAGATTATAATGTAGTTTTTACTTATGTAGTTACTTGTTTCAAAATGATAAGAATTTAAGGACTGTTGATGATTAAAAAGGTAATCACAAAAGAGGTAGTTTCTTACGGGTGGTTGGAAAAGGAGTAAGGCTAGTAGGAATTCCATAGATATAGTTTGATAAAGGGATGCTAGAATAAAATCCAATCATATGATTTAAGCATATTTTGTGACAAACAAGAATAGGGAATACCTATAATGTAGTGATTTATGAATGAAAAACTTGATAGAATTTTTTAAATAAAATAGAATATCAACTTGATTCACTATAAATTCGGCCTTCTAATTTATTTTATATTAAATTAAAAGAATTAAACTTTAGTTTTCTAATTTATAATCAAATTGATGTCTTAAATATATCAAATGGTATTTTTACTAATTTAATACTACATCCATTCCCAATATGAAATACTATGGATTATCTTTAAAGTTAAGAGAGATAAAAAAACTAAACTACATAGTAAAAAAATCTAGAATTTAGTGGATGCAAAAAATTATAATTTGAAGATAAAACCTAGAAATAATATTTGAAAGCACATGTATAAATAATAACACAACTCATAGACAACCATGTAACAAAATCAATGTCAATACGCTATAATCCTATGTATCTATAATACACAACTTAGAAAAAAAAAAAAGATTTTTAGAATAATAATAAAATATGCACACGATAGTACCCTTGAAAGTGATAATGAAAATTTCTAAAAATAAATAGATAATCTAGATTGTATTGAATAAAGGAAACAAATTACAAGATGACTAATAGAAATATAATGAGATGGTTGAGAATAATATGAAACCTTCACTTCTGAAGAATCACCAACAACACCTATGGTTGAAATAGAAGGAATGAGGGTGACTACTTGGAAGCTTGTTAATTGGTTAAGGTTCTATTTTGGTCTTTAAATCTCTAGAGGAAGTCACATAAATATTAATTGAACTTCTAAGATAGTGTGTGGTTGTAAACTTATGTGTGTTTGAAATTTAAGAATAATGAGTACTTATAATGTAGAATAATATTAAAATTAGGTGTATAAAAGCACTAGTGTTCTATGTGTATGGAAATACGAGAGTAAGCTATGGGAAACCCAATATTATAACAATAACTTACAGTGAGATAAGTAAGCAAAGGAATATATATCATGTCACATATGGATTATTTGTATGAATAGTTTTGACAATATATTAATTGAAAAACTAAATTAGACCTTGGATCTTTGACATGTGTTAATCTATGAGTGACGTATATAGATGATAGCTAGATGTATTTTGAATCTAATGTATATGTTAGATTACATGATGATGTAATGCATGTATTTCACTTGGATTATGGTTTATGGGCTAACCTTATTAATAAAAATTTGAGCGTAAAAGAGTTTAGGTACATGTTGAAGACAAGATCATGATCGAGGTAGAAGTGTTTAGCTAGTTGACATCAGTGAATGTGATAGAAATCTTGCACACACCACGTAGTTGCATCCATCTTTCATTGAGTGATTATGATTGCATTGTGTTTTTTGAATACATCATTTGTGATTTTATGTTTTAACTATTGATTCATGTATTATGGCTAATATGTTATGAAAGTTAAATTATTTGGGGAAATTAAAAACATCTCATATAGTTTTATTTTTATTTTAGAAGTAAACTCAAGCGAAATAAAAATATGTCTTAAAATATGTTATTTCAAAAACTAATGATAGATTAAAAAAATACAAGATTTTATTTATTGTATAAATAACACGATTTATATTTATATATATTAATAATAATATAATACTATTATATATATATATATAATTTTGTTATTAAATATATAAATAGTTTTTAAAGTTAATTATATCATAAATAAAACTAATCTAAGTTGTTATTAATATATGGATAGCGTAAATTAAATTGCATGTAAAATAAAATAAAAATTAATTACATAAGTTATTTAAGCTTACTGATTAAAAAGATTGCATGATAAACATGCAAAGTAAACATCTAGTCCTAAATTAAGAACTTGAAAAAATATGATATTGCATCAAGAAAAATTCAATCTTTCTTATATAAAGGAACATACAAATCAATTGAGGAAAAATGGCATGATTTTTGGGGCGACTTTCTCCAAAGGATTGGGATGCATGTTCTATAGGTGCAACTGACCAGAATAAAATGAATGGATCATCTCCCTCACTTAGCCTACTAAAAGAGAGAATTCAATAGATGGGAGGAATTTGATTATAATGTGATGCATACAAAGATGATGCACTTATTTGTCAAGAAAGCTATCAATATGGAGATGTTGAAAAGGAATTCACTATTTCAAAAGATGTGCTAAAGATTTGTGAATTGGAGGAAGCAATCAACTGGTTAAAATATACATAGAAGAAAGGAGAAAAAATATCTATAGGTGAGTTGAATTAACTTGTTCTTCTTTCACTAGATCTTTTTAAAATAATATTGTATAAGAGTGAATTTGCGCCCCTTATGCAAATTCCCCTTTTACGTTTTTCCACCTTAGAAAACCAAGTTCGGAGGCTTAATTACACCTAAGCCTGCAACTTTCATTCCACTTGGAACCTATTTTGAGTGTCAGTGGGGGAATTTCTATTGGGGACACCCTCGCAGAGCGTAGACATCTGTGCGATGCGCTTACGTCCCTGGAAGATTCTTGCGGCTGAACCTGTAGAGGTGTCACACTTCTCATTGGTGGTCAAGTTGTAACACCCTCTTTGGCCAACCGACCTGAATATGGTCATTTTTTTAATCTCCTCTTCAAATTCCCTCCTCCTACATGCTTCACAACTTCTTTTTCATACCTTCAAGCAATCTTCTTCACACTCTTGCACTCCATTGCAACAACAAATTCACTCCATCACTTCAGTAGAGCAAGTTTGGGACCACACCATTGGAGCAGAGGCTCAAGTACTCTCAATCTCTCCCCTAATGGCCTTGAGTTCTTTTGGTGGAGGTGGTAAGCTTCCCTTTCCTCTCCTCTATTACTTGGTAGAGTAAGCACATTTACTATTTTATAGTGCTTTAGTGTTTTCATTACGCTATTTTCTTTATCTCGCTTTCTCGGCTATCCATGGAGGTGGAAACACCTAAATGGGAGTCTAACTGAGGTAGGCCCCTATACAGTCGTTCCCAATATTTTTCCTCCTCTTTGTGTGTAGGTGAACGTGCTTTCAAGGAGCTAGCTAGCAAATGAGTTTCTTTGTGAGATCATCCTTTCCACCCTAACTCTTGCATTTTTACTATATCACATTAGAGAGTATTTTGTTTACTTAATCATGTTATTTTGGCCCTTTAGTAGTAATTAGCTAGGTCATTAGCTTTTTTTCCTAGGTTTAACCTTTTCTCTTTAGTTGTCTTGTCGTATGGACGCCGACACACTTGAGAGACGCTAGAGCGCCGCATTGTCATCCCAAGACTGCACTTTTGTCCTCAAGAAAAGATCTTCTTGAGGTGTAGCATTGAACCCTAAAACTAGCTCACCTAGCCCCATCTTGCATTTCGGGTCTATAGGTTGATTGAAGGACTTTATAATCATCATCATTCTCATCCCGCATTCCCCAACATCTTGTTAAACTGAGGTAAGTTAGCGTAGCCTTCCACTCTTGGCCCTCCATGACCTAGGGCCTTGAATGTGGTTGGTCCCCCTCTCTTACATTTTTGGTGAACCCGACATGAACCAATGTTTATTCATCTATTGGTGTTGAAACCTCTCTCGTGTACTCCGTGACTGTTGTGTTCCTGAGTGTTGTGAAGGTTTATGAGCATCACAACCTAGTCGAAAAATTTTAGGTATATCGTTAGGAGAAGTGTACGACACCTCCCGATGGAAAGTATGAAGGTCACTACCTGTTTCTCTATAGGCCTTTTCTCTAGTCCCACTGTTAGTGTAGTCACGCAGGAGCAGTTGTCATGAGGTGAGATAGGATTCTCTGATGAAACCAACCACGTCCCCACTCCTCCTGCATCTCCTACACCATCGTCGATGGACGAGTACATGAGGCTATTAAAATACCTTCAGAATATGTTTCCACCCTTAGCAAAGTGTTAGACGGTTTGGAAAATCATTTGGAAAGAAACTCGAAGATGGCTAGGGCTACTCGGGTCATTAGTGAATTAAAGTACATGATTGAAAAAGATCGAACATGCTTATAACTCCTGGCTAGTCTTACCAGTCTAACAGAAGCATGTGCTCCCTTGAATGCTCCTAGCATTATGTAAGGAGCCACTTTTGAGGATTATGAAGGAAAACTAGGAATGTCGATGCCTCCCATGTCTATCTACATGGTCGATGCGGTCCCTTCTATCAGCATCCCTTCTGTCTCTGAGAAACCTAAAAATATCAAAGTAAACAAGGTCTATTTGGGCTTTAGCTTTACCCCTCTTGTCACCTCTAGTGGTGGAGGTTTTGGCAGGATGAGTGGTGGAGGCTTTGGTAGTGGTGGTGGATTTGGTAGCAAAGGTGGTGCTGGTGGAGGTGGTTCCAGCGGAGGTCATGGTGGTGGCAGTGGCTCTGGTAGTGGTTCTGGTAGAGGTCACACCAGTGGCAGTTTTGGAGGAGGCTTCAACGGTGGTTCTAGAGGAGGTTCCTATGGCCCTCTATCTTCTAATGACCCTATTCTAAATACCCTCCTTTAGAATATGGGTGAGATGTAGAGCCAGTTGGCAAGTCTCTCCCAAGCCTCTACCCAGCCTATCTTTTAGGCCTTCTTTCAGCACAACCTATTGTCGGTTATAATTTTGAACACTCCCTTCCTACAAGGAATGTAGATCCATAAATTTTAAAAATATGGTGGTAAAGGTGATTCGTAGACATGTGTGCTTTTAACACCTTGTGCACTAACTCCTTACACCATGATGCATTAATGGCGAAGTTGTTTCCCTGATCACTCAAGGATACAACACTCAAGTTGTATTCTTCCTTTCCTAAAAATTGTATTTTCTCATTTGACCAACTTGTAAATCAATTACTTAGATAGTTTCAAGCTAATATCGGGCTGAAGATGACCTTCTCGGATCTCATCTGATGTAAACAAGGAGATAACAAAAAATTCACTAATTTTATAGCACGCTATCAAGCGCTTCTTTCACAAATCTTGTATCAGCTTCCTGATTAGATAATGTGTAGAAGTTATTCATAGGGAACTTACAAAGGCCTTGGCAAGAGAAGTTTTCCCTTATGAAGTACCCTTCTTTCGCACATATGTGTGCAGCCTTATGAGAATACCAACAGACGGTGGTTTAATTTAGGGGATCTTCCTCGTGCTCCCCTTGTGAGGGAAATTCCATTGTATCAATCTCTAGGAAAGGTAAGGTTGTTACAAATTTTGTAGCCATTTTTTATGACAACGGCCTCAAACATAACCAAAATTTCACAAAGTTATTAGATTCTTATTGTTCTATCTTACAGAAGTTGTTGAAGGATAAGATCATAACCTTTCTGATTCCTAAGCCTCTTAAGGAGCCTTACCCTAATTGGTATGATGGGAACACTTATTTTCAGTACCATCAAATTAATGGACATGATACCGAACACTATATGTGGCTGCATCATGAGATATAGGACCGCATCGAGGACGGTATGGTGCAAGAGCACTTGTTTGATTTCTTGCCTCCATGAGGCCATTTGTAAATAGTTGCTTTATTTTGTGTATTTGGTCTTATAATAAGGTTTATCAAACAATTTTAGAGGTTTTTAAGTCTTAGGAAGTCATATTTTAAGTCATTTTTCAAATAATGTTTAAAGTTGTTCCATATTGTAAAAATTAGAAAAGTTGTTCAAGAAAGTTGTCAAGCAACTTGTCAAAAAGTGTCATTAAGGTGTTTTGTCAACAAAATAATCAAAAGGTATTTTAAAATGGTTGTTTTTTGTTGGAAATGTATAAATACACCCTCAAAAACTCGAATTGGGGGGTTGGAGACATTATTTTTTGAAGTTTGATGAATGACAACCTCAAATTTTGTGTGCATTTTCTTATTTTTACATTGTTTCTAGTCTGAAGTTGTGCTTTGTATGGCCTGGTATGGACACAAATAATGGATTATCATATATGTATGGAAATATCTCTATTCTAGTTTCCAATTATTTTCGTATCATTTTTTTTTTTTGAGTTTTGTGGAAGATATGACTATTTTGGTGAGACTGCCCTATTCTAACAATATTGTGCAAAATTTACAGTCTAAAAAATGTGATGGTATGGATTGTAAAGTATATATTTTGGATTTAAAACCAATTTTATTTTGTTGAAATGTGAATATACTTTCATTTTTGTCAAGTCTCATCAAATTTTATTAAGATTTGAATAAGTTATGACCATTTTTGTGAAGGCAGGTTTGAACCCTACCTAGAGTTTGCAGTTTTGGGAAAAATGAAATAACTTTCTTTTCCACCGTTGGATCTTCATAAAAATTGGAGGAAAGGTCTATAACTATGTTCTCTTCAATATTAATAGATAGATTGGTTTCATTATTTATTTTGTGGAAGTTATTAATGACTGTTCATTGCATTAAATTGTGGGCTGCCATAGTTATGTTTCTAATGTGATATAAAATGTCTAATAGCATGTGCTATACAAAGATTGTTTTGAATTATTATTGAAGGTTTGTGAGATGTTTTTTTGAATCCTCCTACCTCTACATAAAATTGGTATTAGAGCTTGGGAAATATTTGGGCTGGTGAGTTGTAGTCGTGGTTTTGTGTTTGGTGTTGTGTTGTGGTTGGTTGTAGGTTATGTGAGAACCTGGTTGCTTCCATTGAGAAGGCAAAGAGAAAGTTGAGGAAAGTTGAGAGTTGTGAGAAAGGAGAGACTTGTTTAAATATGGAGAATTTGAGAAGGAATTTGTAGGAAGAGGAGGAAAGAAATAACAGGAAAAGGTAAGAGAAGATGGACAAAGAGATTGTTGAGTTGAAGAAAGAGTTGAAGAGGTTTGAAGAAGAGTTCCAAGAATCCATGATGAAGATAGAACAAATGATGAAGCAAGAGACAATTTGGAGTTTGAAATTGAAAAGGAATATGGTTTTTCCTATAAAGAATATTGTGAAAAGAAGAAGATACAAGAAGATGAAAGAGGAAGAAGAAGCATATGAATATGCACATGAAGAATTCCTAAATGAAGACAAAGATGCTCCTAAGCATGAAGATGAAGAAGAAGCTAAGATGAAGAACCCAATTTTAGAGGGAGAATATATTGAGTTGGTGTCAATATTTGAAGAAGAGAATATAAAGGATGAATTGCTTTTGGAAACCTATAGAGAGTTGAAGAAAGATGGAGGTATTGTGGTAGAAGTCATATTTCATTTCTTTATTATGCTAATCTTTTGGACAAGAAACAAATTGCAGGTTAAGGTGTAGCATATTGAAGAAGAACAAAATAAGGTTGAAAATACAAAGGAAAAATTGAAAAGGAATTGGAAGATTAGGAAGAAGACAATTCAAAGGGGCTTGAATTCCTTTTCCCCCAGGAGTTTGGTGCAGGAGCACTTGTTTGATTTCTTGCCTCCATGATTCTATTTGTAAATAGTTAATTTATTTTGTCTATTAGGTCTTATAATAAGGTTTATAAAACCATTTTAGAGGTTTTTAAGTCTTAGGAAGTCATATTTTAAGTCATTTTTCAAATAATGTTTAAAGTTGTTCCATATTGCAAAAATTGGAAAAGTTGCTCAAGAAAGTTGTCAAGCAACTTGTCAAAAAGTGTCATTAAGGTGTTTTGTGAACAAACTAATCAAAAGGTAGTTGAAAATGGTTGGTTTTTTTTGGAAATGTCTAAATACACCCTCAAAAACTTGAATTTGGGGGTTGGAGATATTATTTTTTGAAGTTTGATGAATGACAACCTCAAATTTTGTGTGCATTTTCTGATTTTAACATTGTTTCCAGGTTGAAGTTGTGCTTTGTACGGCCTGGTATGGAAAAAAATAATGGATTATAATATATGGATGGAAGATCTTTGTTTCTAGTTTCCAATTATTTTTGTCTCATTCAATTTTATTGAGTTTTGTGGAAGATATGACTATTTTGGTGAGAATGCCCTATTCTAACAATATTGTGAAGAATTTATAGTCTGAAAAATGTGATGGTATGGATTGTAAAGTCTATATTTTGATTCTAAAACCAATTATATTTTGTTTCCATGTGAATCTAATTTCATTTTCTTCAAGTCTCATCAAATTTCATTAATATTTGAATAAGTTATGACCATTTTTGTGAGGGAAGGTCTAAACCCTACCTAGGGTTTGTAGTTTTGGGGAAAATGCAATAACTTTCTTTTCCACTATTGGATCTTCATAAAAATTGGAGAAAAGGTCTATAACTATGTTATCTTCAATCTTATTGGAGTGATTGGCTTCATTGTTTTTTTTTTGGAAGTTATTTTCGTTGCATTAAATTGTGGGCTGCCATAGTTATGTTTCCAATGTGATATAGAATGCCTAATAGGATGTGTTATACAAAGATTGTTTTGAATTATTATTGGAGGTTTATGAGATGTGTTGTTGAATCCTCCTAGCTCTATATCATGGTACCATTTAACTCAATGGGAGTAAAAAAATTGTTAACAAATTAGTGGTGAAAGCTAATAGTGAATTACAAATATACATGAACTTGTTTCATTCACATTCTGCTAACATGATTATCGATCCTACTAATTATGTTACTCAACCCGAGGCCTATGTTAACATGGTCATGGTAACGTCTACTAATCTACTTGAACCCAATTCACTAAACATAATATTCACATCACAATACTTTCCCTTAAACAACAAGCCCTCTCCCCTCACATTATTGCTCACCTCAATGGTAACATTGTGACGGGGGTCTTGGTAGACCCTGCGACCTGTGTGAATGTCATCACAGAGGAAAAATTAGTATTAAATTCATTATAGAGGGAGGAATATGAAGAAATGAAATCTACCATCCATATGCATGATGGTATGTGTCTCAAACCTTATTTCTTGATAACCTTGTTCATCCTAGTTGGACCTAGGGTTGTTGACATGATTTTTAATGTTATTCCAAAGTCAAATCTGTTCAAGCTAAAGCTAGGCATACCTTGGCTACCTTCCATGAATGGAATCACCTCTGTTGTTCACAGGCATTTAAAATTTTCTAACAAAGGTGTCATGCATGTAGTGCATGACATTGGATACCATCCCTTGGTGTCCTGCAGTGGAGATCCATTGGATCACTTTTGGCCTACCCTAATCAGTCTGCTTCCTTCAAGAATGAACCTACTTTACAAAATTTATGTAAAGTATAAGACTGGGGGCAAGGGATAGTTGAAATTGACCCTTCTTGTGATACAGTAGTCAATTGCCTCCTCCTCCCGAAAGGAGAAGGAGAAGTCTGCACTGACCGCTCCCCCTTCTCAGAAGAGAGAGGATAAGTCCATGCCGACTCCCTCTCCTATAAAGGCAAAGAGAAGGTTTCCTTTCCATGAACTACCTTGCCCTCTCCCCTTTCTTTAGAAGAGTACTGGATGAGTCAGCCTGACGGCTATCCACTAAGTCCAATGATACCTCCTTGGCGTAGGCCCAAGCTCAAGATATCGGATCTCCCTAATGAATACCCCAAATTGTGGTATTACTTATATGGCAGAAAGAAAGGCTTCTTAAGGGAACTCGATCCATGTCCTCCTACCGCTCCTACTCCTAAAGAAATGAATGGGAAGAGACCCGCTATCGAGGCTCTTGAGCGGACTCCCCTTACTGCTCCTCAACCTATTTATCTTTCTCCCATTCAATAATCTATTCCTTTGTCAGAGACGGTCATAGTGGACGTTCCCATGGTTGATCAGGAGCCTTCTGATCCTTCGCAGCCTCCACCCTCCAACTCAAAGAGTCATAGAAACCACCTTATGTGTGAGTGTAAGCACTGGTGAAAGGCTCTCTTGGCTGAGTAGGTCACCTCACAAAGGAAGGAGGAAGAGACGACCACCCCTACTTTAGGGCCTCTTGCAGTGTCATTATCTTCCCTTCCTTATGCTTCTCTTTAGTCTAGTCCTGCACTACTTCCAGCTTCCATTGTGAGCACGAATGTGCCTAACCCCAAGGGGGTACAGGTGTTCATCGCTCCTTTGATGGTGCTGCCTTTTCTTATGTCCATTCTAGACATCTATACTTTTCCAAATCCTGTGGATATGATTAATACCTTGGTTGTATCCACCGCGGTTCTTTCCTCCTCTTCCTCCACACCTCTAGACTCGTCTGTGGGGAGTTCATCTCCTCTGAAGAAGCAAAAATTGGAGTGTGGTCCTTCTATTAGTGAAGGGCGTAAGAGGAGGCCACCTTCTTCAAAAGGTGGTCCTATGCTAACTTGTTCGGTCCTAGTGACGAAACCAGCCCTAGCTTCCCCTGAGTTTGTCACTACTTCTGAGTTATTCGGCAAGCCTAGTGGTGAATCTCAGGCACAATCTACCTCATCCATTGAATTTAAACACGAAGTTCTTGTGGGGTGCATGTTTAACTCTGTGGATGAAGTTCTAGCCTTGTTAGTGATCTTCACGAAATTGCTGACCCTAGCTCCACAAGAGCTTGGCAAAGAAGACCTTGTAGGGCCCTCTTCCTTGGCCCTTGTTTTGGGAGGGTCGGATGCTCCTAGAATATTAAGATCCCACCACTACAGGCTCATCTTCCTTCCCCCTACGATGATCTAGAGTGGGCAGTGGATGACCTCTTGGTTGATCAATGTTAGGAGGAGGCCTCTTCTTGATCTTGTGTGTGTGTGTGTGTGTTTTGTGATGTGTTCCCCCATGACTGTGGTATGTGTGTCTGGATGACCCTTGTCACCCCTATTGGTGCTTGGATACAGGCATGGTTTTTGTGTCATAAACCTTCTTCTATTTATATCATCATTCTTCCATGTTTGTGCTTGAATTTTGATAAATTGGGGATGATGCAAAGCGTTGGGGGAATTTAGCCTTCCCTTCCATGTTGACCCAATTTTTTATTTTTACTTTGATTTCTCGTGCATTCTTCACATGGTCTGATATAGTAGGAGGTTGATGATAGTTCATTTATATACTAATACTATACATACTTACATACATACATACATGCATACATACATACATACATATATATATATATATATATGAGCAGTTTTGACCCCGAAATATCAAGCTACCCTTGTGCCCTTTGTTTTTGTTTTTCTCTTTTTCTTTCTCTTTTCTTTTCTTGAGTTGTCCCTTTCATGTGTGACAACACCTTTCTTCAACATCTCGATTTTTAGAAAATGCATTCGTTGCCAACAAATTTTTTCTCAAAAATCTTCGCAAATCTTTCTTTAAAATCACATTCTCAACTTGGAACCCTAACAGAACACGTTTCCTTTATCACAGGTTCATAAAGAAAGGACTTGAAACCCTTCCTCTCAATCGGGAACAACACTGACCTTCCCCTCGTGTGGGGGCATATTCTTCCTTTTAAATTCCTTGATGATGGATCGATTTGAGAAAGAGAACATCTACTTTTGAACTGTGCATCCCTTGAGTGGACCCCTTCTTCAAAATGTGTTCCCCAAAGACCCCTTTGAAAGTCTTTCAAATTATCGATGGTCTACGTGACTGTCTTCCTACTTTCCTACATGGCCGCTTCTTGATTCTGTGGAGTCCACTTTCCTAGGTTTCCTCCATGTGAGAGATCTTGGGGAATACCTCCATGCAGGACTGAGATCCTGTAGAGCACTTCCTTTGAGCTTCCTCCATGCAAGAGATCTTGGGGGTGGCTCCCTTGCAGGTCTACGGGCCTATAGGACTCTTTCTTGGGTTTCCTCCATGTGAGAGATCTTGGGGGTTACCTTCCCTATAGGCCTACGGGTCTGTAGGGTACTTCCTTGGCTATTCTTCATGCTAGAGATATTGAAGAATACCTTCCCTATAGTTTTGTGGGTTTTTAGGGTGCTTTCCTCGCTTCCTCCATGTGAGAGATCTTGGGGGACACTACTTGAGTATCCTCCATGTGAGAGTTCTTGGGGGACACCTTCCTTGCAAGTTTGCAGGCCTATAAGGAACTTACTTCATGAGGCTTCCTTCATGTGAGAGATCTTGGGGGTTGCCTCCTTGTAGGTCCACGGGCTTGTAAGATGATTTCTTTCTCCAACTTCATAGTTCAAAGAAGCTATGAAGTCCTTTGCTCATCTTGTACCTTCAAGTTCGTCAGATCGTGGTATGCTTCCTCAATGGTTTAGGTATACATTTATAACCTTACTCCTTCCTTGATCTACTTTATCAAAGCACTCATCAGTACTTGTGCTCGCTAAAGTGGGGGAAAAATGTATAAGAGTGAATTTGCACCCCTTATGCAAATTCCCCTTTTGCATTTTTCCACCTTAGAAAACCAAGTTCGAAGGCTTAATTACACCTAAGCCCGTTGCTTTCATTCCACTTGGTGCCTATTTTGAGCGTTGGTGGGGGAATTTCTATCAAGGACTCTTGCGCAGTGCATAGACATTTGTGTGGCACGCTTATGTCCTTGGCAGATTCATGTGGCTAAACCTGCAGAGGCATTAAACTTCTCATTGTTGGTCAAGTTGTAACACCCTCTTTGGCCAATTGACCCGAATATGGCCATTTTCTTCATCTCCTCTTCAAATTCCCTCCTCCTACATGCTTCACAACTTATTTTTGCATACTTTCAAGCAATTTTCTTCACACTCTTGCACTAACTTCTAGCATTCTCAAGCATTCTAGTAGCACTCTTGCACTCCATTGCAGCAACAACTTCACTCCATCACTTCAGTAGAGAAATTTTGGGACCACACCATTGTAGTAGAGGCTTGAGTACTCTCAATCTCTCCCCCATCGGTCTTGAGTGCTATTGGTGGAGGTGGTAAGCTTCCCTTTCCTCTCCTCTATTACTTGGTAGAGTAAGCACATTTACTTTTTTCTAGTGCTTTAGTGTTCTTCATTACGTTATTTTCTTTATCTTGCTTTCTTGGCTATCCATGGAGGTGGAAACACCTAAATAAGGGTCTGACTAAGGTAGGGCCCTATACAACCACCAAATTTTTTTCCTCCTCTTTGTGTGTAGGTGAATGAGCTTTCAAGGAGCTAGCTGGTGAATGAGTTTCTTTGTGAGATCATCCTTGCCACCCTAACTCTTGTATTTTTACTATATCACATTAGAGAGTATTTTGTTTACTTAATCATGTTATTTTGGCCCTTTAGTAGTAGTTAGCTAGGTCGTTAGCTTGTTTTCCTAGGTTCTACCTTATCTCTTTAGTTGTCTAGTCATACGAATGCCAGCGCACTTGAGAGATGCCAACATGTCGCGCTATCATCCTAGGACCACACTTCTATCCTCAGGTAGAGAGCTTCCTGAGGCATAGCATTGAACCCAAAAATTGGCTCACCTAGCCCCATCTTGTCGTTCGGGTTTGTAGGGTGATTAAAGGAGTTTATAATCCTCATCATTCTCATCTTGTGTTCCCCAACATCTTGTTAAGCTGAGGTAAGTTAGGGCAGCCTTCCACTCTTGGCCTTCCATGACCTGGGGCCTTGAACGTGGTTGGTCCCCCTCTCTTACAAATATATATTCATTTTTTTGTTTCATCATTTCCATTGAATATTGGGCATCAGGAAAATTCACCGCGAGCAATTCACTGCCATGAAAAATTCATCTCAAGGAAAATTCACCAGCAACAATTCACCGACACAAAAAATTAATTGCAAACATTGTCATGGTGGTGAATTTTCCCATAGTAAATTGTTACGGGTAAATTTTTCAATGATAAATTGTTGACAGTGAATTTTCCCAGAACCTAAATATTTACATACCACATACCATAGATCTCCTTACTACAAATGGCGATGAGTGCAATTTAGTTATTTATCCCGTGCACATACCTAGGAAAACCTATGGTGTCGCCATCATTCCTATGTAACCACTCTTACTACCTTTCGACCTCCCATGCAAAATACAAATACCATTGTAAGTTGGGTGTGTTGGAGTAATAATTTCTCCCACCAAAAGACTGACATTAAATGCATATTCTAGAATGATCTGCATTCTAAACAGGTGAAATCATTAATTGCTATGTATCCAAAAATTTCCCATTCTCTAGAAGCTTCTTGTATCTAAAGCTTCTCGTGATATCTGAAACTCCTGGAAACTTCTAACTCCTCTATAAAAGAGGATTGATTTTTAAAGCATTTTTTAAGCAATACAAATCATACTGAGTTCTCTCTAGTGTTCTAGTGTTTGTGTCTATGTGTTTACTATGCTCTTTGGCTTTCAATAGGGTGCATGCTTAACTTCATTGTGCTCATACCTTCCCCAACATTCTATCACCATGTTCTCAAGAGTTGAATAATGCTAAACCCTAAAGGCTTTTAGAAACCTTCATACCAAATCCACCACAATGCTCGCACACTTTCACATCCTTTCTTGAATTATTTTGGATTCCTTCAGCTTAGTGCCTTTAGGAACCCTAATACTGAAATTCACACTTCTCTGCTCAAATTTGAATCACACTTTAGTCACATTGATATTACATCTATCTTTCTTCACATTTCATTCATTCCATAACTTACAACAACACCACACTTATTTATAGCACCTTCAACCTCAAAATCCTTCTTCAATGTTGGCAACTAGTCGGTATACATATAAATTAAAAATAGGTTGGCACCTAGCCATTCCCACTGTGGATAGGAATGAAGGTGACCTACATAAATCCTTAATTAGGACCCAAATAGATCCCAACACACCTCAACATGCTTTCATAAGCTCACATGTAGTGTTAAGCACAAGGTTAGCCAACACCAATGTAAAACACCATAAACATTAAGTACAAGCTTCCTCAAGTCAATCCACAAACCGAAAGTTTCAGACAACATAATTAATTTGAACATGATCTATAGTAATTCACGAACTAATTTAGATTCATCAAACACTTCATCAACCTCACATCATTTAAATACTTTAACTCAGAACAACTGGTAACCCTCACTTGCATACTGATAAATGAAACTCACTCTATACTACATCAAATTAAGTAAAACCTTGAATATAGAAAGATACAAGAATTATAAACATCTTCCCATGTCCACACAACTTGAATCCAAACAACAGAGAAATGCAGAGCAAATACATTTCTTCCAGGCCACAGAAAACATCTCTAAATAATTGGTTCACACATTGGTGAAAATATCTCACACTGTACAATGATCCAGAAACCAAAAATTTGAATATTTAAACCTCTAACAACCTTGAATAACCTATAAGATCCATATAGGAATAGCATCAACATAGAAGAAACATGGAGCATAATACTAGGGCATACTATGAACACTTGTGCAACACAATTTACTTTGTTTTATCAAATTTCCTCAAAAGCACTGAGAAACCAAGCACCAAAGACAATGGCTCAACTTATTTCATTATTCCAACTCATCTTTAGACACTACAACAAAAATATAGTTCCATGTACTCACAATGTTTCCTCAAGGTCTCAACTACACATGCACAACTTGTTTTCCTCAATTTCCTAATTTTCTCAATATCCTCAACATCTATATCTCATAGTTGACATCAATGACAACACCAGTCAGTAGAATTCCTATTAACATCAATGTCAACACCTTCATACTTGTAAAAATCTCCCCCTTTGTCATTGATGGCAACACAAGATGCAAAAATCCACCAAAGACAACACACACTCTCCTTCTTTCAGATTAGATATCCTACACAACATTCCTAAACTCTCTCCCCCTTACAGGAGTCTCTCTCCCTTTGATAATAATGATTAGACAACATACACAACATTCTCTTCTTTTTCACATGATTCTCTCTCCCCCTTTGACATCAATGGAAAATGAAAAAAATTAAATTATTCTCCCCTTTGACACTAGACCAAGAAACTTGCTCTGAACACTCCCCCTTAGTAGTATACCCAAAAAAACAATAACTCAATGACAACACATAACACTACCTACTCCCCTTGAGAGGTAGTCACCAATATCAGTCTAGAAAAGAGATAGATCCATAGATCCAATGGACTAATGCATCTCCATATGCATCTAGTTCAAACAGGGAGGGGTGATAACCCCAAATTTTCTCGAAGATACTCAAAAGTATCCTTAGGAACCTTAGTAAATATATTAGCAATTTGATCCTTTGTAGGAACATACTCAAGCTTCACTTCATTCTCCATAACCTTTTCTCTCAAAAATTGATACCTAATAGATATATGCTTTGTCCTTGAGTGCATAACTAGATTCTTTGAAATGTTAATTGCATTTGTGTTATCATAGAAGATAGAAATAGGCTCATCATATACAACTTTGATATCCTTCAAAGTTTATCTCATCCATAGTACCTGTGTATAGCATGATGTTGTAATGTACTCAGGCTTTGCAATGGATAAGGAAATTGAATCATGCTTCTTGCTCAACCATGACACCAATCTACATCCAAGAAAGAATGCACCACCACTTGTACTTTTCTTTTCATCAACACAACCATCCCAATCTACATCTATATAAGCACTTAATGTGAAATCAATATCCTTAGGACACCATAGGCCATAATTTGGAGTTCCTCTTAAGTATCTGAATATCCTCTTCATAGCTATAAAATGTGTTTCTTTAGGATCTTCTTAAAATCTAGCTACAAGAAAAACTATATGCATGATATGAAATCTAGTAGCAGTTAGCCATAGTAGTCCACCAACCATGGATATATACTTGCTTTGATCAACCTTAGGTAAATCATCATCTTTTCTTAGTTTACTACTAGTCACCATAAGAGTACATACTAGTTTGGATTCATCCATTCCAAACTTCTTCAATGTCTCTTTGACATATTTAGACTATGAAATGAAAATCCCTTTATTTGTTTGATTGATTTGTAGCCCAAGAAACAAATTCATCTCCCCAAACATTGAAATCTCAAACTCTTTCTACATTTCCTTTGCAAATTTTTTACACATATCCTCATTTACACCAAAGATAATATAATCCATATATACTACTAAAATCACTTATTTAGGTTCAACTTTAGAAAGTAGACACATATTTACCTTAATTTCATCATCTTTGCTTCTTTTCAGTACACTTTTACTCTTATCTCCAATGATTTGATCTTCAAAATGATTCTTTTGCACATACTTAGGAGTTTTGGGGGTTTTCTTCTGAGCTTCTTCCTCTTCATTTTGAACTTCTTATTCATCAACCTTTTCTTCCTCAACTTCTCTACAATTAGATTCATCTAACACATATCCATCTACTACAATTAAATTCTGCAAATTTTCATCAACTTTAACATTTTCACTTTCAACTATCTTTCGTAGCCTTTTGTTGTAACATCTATAAGCTTTACTTATAATAGAATATCCAAGGAAGATACCTTCATTAGATCTTGCGTCAAAAATTCTTAAGTTCTGTTCTTCTCTTTTGATGTAGCATTTGCTTCCAAACACTCTAAAGTACTTCATAGTAGGAATCCTTCCATACCATAGTTCATAAGGAGTCTTTGTGTTGTTAGCTTTAGCTTGAACTCTGTTAAGTATGTAAACAACAATATGAATATCTTCTCTCTAGTAGATTTTTGGTATATTTTCCTCTTTCATCATAGTCCTTGCAGCTTCTTGAATAGTCTAGTTTTTCCTTTCAACAACTCCATTCTGCTGAGGAGTTCTAGGGGCAAAAAAATTCCTTTGTATTCCATGAATTTTGCAAAACATGTTAAACGTATTGGAGGTGAATTCACCACCTCTATTAGACCTTAAAAAAATTATTTTCAAATAAATTTCATTCTCAACCATAGCTTTAAATGCCTTGAATTTATCTAATGTATCAGATTTTTCTCTAAGAAAAGTAACCCATGTCATTCTAGAATAATCATTAATCAAAAGTATAAAGTACTTATCACCTTCTAGACTTCTCACCCTTATAGGACTAAAAAGATCTATATGTACTAATTCCATTAGTCTGGTAGCAGATTGTTCCTTTCCCTTGAAACTACTCCTTGTTTGTTTTCCAAATTGACAACTTTCACAAACATCATTGATAGGCTTTGTGATTTTAGGTAAATTTCCTACTACATGAATTGAACTAATTCTTGCAAAATTATAAAATTTCATGTAACACATCCTCTAGTTCCATAACCAATTATCATTAATCTTAGACATAAAGCAATGACCATCAACACCCTTAAGCTGATAGATGTTTCCATCTATTTTCTTACTAGCAGCAATCACAATTTCAAATCCTTTTCTAATCTCACATGTTTCATCCTTAAACACAAGATTGTATCCTTTGCTACACATATTTCTAACACTCAAAAGGTTATTCCTTAAACCCTTAACATAATAAACATTGTCAGTGTTATGCTTGCCATCAAAACTAATTGAACCTATTCCAAAAAATTTAGCTCCTAAGTCATCTCCAAATTTAACTAATCCTCCAACATACTTTTCAAGTTTAATAAACTTACTTTTGTCTTCGATCATATGATTAGAGCATCCACTATCAATAACCCAGTAATTCTTAACCTCTTTGATGTGAAAATTAGATAACAAAGTACCTTCAACCTTATCCTTTATCTCTGAAATACTTTCCTTCACACAACTTTTAGGGTAGCAGAATCAAATTTTTCTTTTATAGCCAAAAACGAGCATCCATCATCATCAAAATATCCATAATCGGATTCATCATCATAAATACCAACATCTTCTCTCACATAGTAAGCTCTATTAATCATTTTTACTTTATTTTTCATGTTACTATTGTTTAGAGCTCATTTTGGAAATCTTGAAGCATAATGACCTATATCACCACAGCTAAAACATTTGAAAGGTGATTTACCTTTGTACTTACCGGTGCCCTTTTTCATCTTCCTCACAAAGTTAGCTTCCAAATCTTCAAGATCTTCTTCACCTGAATCTTCAACCTTCTCTAATTTACTAGCCTTGAACATAGTCTCTACTTTTGTACCTTTCTTCAATTTTCTCATTTCAAATGTGGTTAGAGTACCAATCAAATTATCTTTGGAATAATTGTCAAAATCAACAATTTCCTCAATAGAAGATATCATTTCACTATAGTAGTTCAAAAGTGATCTGATGACTTTCTTCACTACTTTATATTCTTTAACTATTGCATCAAGACCTCTCATAGCACTTACCAACTCATCAACTCTCTATATGTAGCCTTCAATTGTTTCATCTTTAGACATATGCATCATTTCAAACTATGCCTTCAAGTTTTGCAACTTTGTTTATTTAACCTTTGGATCTCCTTCATAAATGCTTTCTAGCTTATCCCAAACTTCTTTAGTAGTTTTCAAACTCATAACTTTAACTAATTCAATATTTGAAAGACTATTCACAATAATAAATATTACCTTAGCATTGGTCTCATGTGCCTTGATTTTTGCATTTTTACTTGGACCATTCAGAGGTGGAGTATATGTAGTCTAATAATACTTCTCAATATCATATCCCTGAGCAAATAGATATCCTTCCATCTTTGTCTTCCAGAATGCATAATTTGAGCCATCGAATCTAGGATATTCTAAAGCAATCTTGTTCACCATATTGCATCTACCTTAAGTAGTTAAGATCTTATACAAGGAACCTTGCTCTGATACCAATTGTTGAAATGAACAAGAAAACTAAGATGGGGAGAATAAGTTGAATAAAATTAAACCTTCAAAACCCTCTACAATAATCAGGTCCACATACATTTATTAAACCCTTATATGTTAGTATGATTAAGCATGGAATGCACATAACAAAAACTGAAATCACAACACCATACACAAGAGAATTCCAAATTTATGTGGAAAACCAAATGAGGGAAAAACCATCATGAGGATTAGCTCACAAGATAAGTAATTGCAAAGACAATACAAGGGCTAATTGCTAGAATAGGACATATTGTCCAAAAGGTTCACAGTCAGGGCTCACTGCCACAAAAAGAATCAAAAGAAGATAGAAGAAGAATGTTACACATAGAACACTTCTCAATGCAACAAGTAAATCCACCACAATGCTTGCACACTTTCACAACCTTGCTTGAATGATTTTGGGTGCCTTCAACTCACTGCCTTCAGGAACCCTAACATTGAAATTCACATTGCTCTGCTCAAATTTGCATCACACACTTTACTCACATTGATCTTATATCTATCTTGCTTCAAATTTCATTCATTCCTTAACTCACAACAACACCACACTTATTTATATCAACCTCAACCTCAAAAACCTTCTTCAATGTCAGCAACTAGCCAGTATACATATAAATTCAAAATAGGTTGACACCTAAACATTCCTATGATGGATAGGAATGAAGGTTACCTACATAAATTCTTAATTAGGACTCAAATAGATCCCAACACACCTCAACATGCTTTCATAATCTTGCATGTAGTGTTAAACACAAGGTCAACCAACACCTATGTAAAACACCATAAACCTTAAGTACATGCTTCCTCAAATCAATCCACAAGACGAATGTTCTAGAAAACATAATTCATTTGAACATGATCTAGAATAATCTAAGAACTACTTGAGATCATCAAACACTTCATCAACCTCACATCATTTAAATACTTCAACTCATAACAACTAGTAACCCTCACTTGTATACTGATAAATGAAACTCACTCTGTACTGCATCAAATCAAGTAATACCTTAAATACAAAAAGATACAAGAATTATAAACATCTTCCCAAGTCCACACAACCTGAAACCAAAAAATGGAGAAATGCAGAGTAAATATATTTGTTGCAAGCCCCAAAAACATCTCTGAACAACTAGTTCACACATTGGTGAAAATATCTCACACTGTACAATGACCCAGAAACCCAAATTTTGAATATAGCAACCTATGACAACCTTGAATAACCTATAAGATCCACATAGACATAGAATCAACATAGAAGAAACACATAGCATAATAACAGGGAATACAATGAACAATTGCACAACACAATTTACTCTATTTATCAAATTTCCTCAAAAGCACTTGGAAACCAAGTACCAAAGACAATAGCTCAACTCATTTCATTATTCCAACTCATCTTTAGATGCTACAACAAAAATATATCTACTCCATGTACTCACAACATCTCCTCAAGGTATCAACTACACATTCACAACATATTTTCCTCAATTTACCAATTTTCTCAATATCATCAACATCTTTATCTCATAGTTGACATCAATGAAAACACTAGTTAGTAGAATTCTTGTTGACATAAATGACAACACCTTCATACTTGTAACAGGGTCCCCTAGGCTAGGATGCTTCTTTTTTGGATATGAAAACTTTGAGTTGTGGGTTACGATCTACTTTGTATCTTTTGTAGTTGTCTCCCATTGAAACTTATAAATCTAACCTGCACATATGAAAAGAGGGGAATTTTTTTTTTGTATAGGGGATTTCCAAAGTAAAACCCCATTTTTGTATTTTTACCTCCACATATAGAAAATGATGATGATTAATAGGGCATACCCTATGTTAGGCAAAGGCCAAAAGAACAATAATTGACTAAAATGATAAATGATAAATGACAATGTTACCTTGATGTGAAATCCTTGATGAAGTGATGTCACACCACAAGTTTCCACACATGTTGATTGATAAATTCCTTGATTGCTTGATAGACCTACAAAAGGCTAGTTTATAAAACATAATATATTAATGTAGCTGGGATGTAGAGGATAAATCAATACATCTTCATAGTTTCACATGATTGATCATAATGGATTCTTGCACATAATTGTTTCCTTCTTCTTGATGTCTTTCAAGCTTGAACTTTATTGATGAAATTTTTGTAATAATGTTGTTAATTTTTCCCTTGAATTACCTTGACTAATTTTAGGATCTTCAATTTTCTTAATAGATTTTCTAGGATTCAAATGGTGAAAATGGCTTGTATTTATGTGCAATTTTTATAATTTAGCAAAAATCAAATACCGATAGCCAACAAATAAAATTAAATTTTTAAATGTTAAAATGTCAACACTAACATATTCAAAATTGGTCCAAAATAGGCTAGACAAAAGTATTGGGCACCCTAGTCCAAATTTGTCCATAATTGGGTCCAAGCACAAAGGGGGAGTTCAACCTAGTGTGAAATGTAAATAAACCTACCTTGTTGAACTCTAGAAGTAGACAAGACTACCTAGTAGACCATCATTGTCCATTTTCAAACCTAAAATAGTGAATTATCAGCCCAAATTAGTATAATGGGTATATCAAATTATCTCAAAGTCACAAGTGAAATTTCTCCAACTTTGCATTTCTATCTCATTTTTCATTCAAAAAAAGGTCTCTATGTCTTCATTGGGTTTTTACAGATAATTTTTATGTTAGGAGATAAAATATCTTTGGTCACCTCTTATCCATATCTACTTCATGTCCTTCCCATTTCAAGACACCACCAAGATACTTGTAAGGCTTTATATCTCTATCTATTGCCTAGGCAAGGCCACACCATAGACATTATCTATGTGATGGTTGTTAGGAGAGCAAATTTCCTACCTACAATTAATTTGGATGAATGATTAACATACACTTATATTTGAACAATTTCAAATTTCATAAAGGAGTACACAGTAAAATTCTCAACAAATTTCATAAAATCAACAACTAAATCTAGGTGCATCTTATCCCTTTTTTTGTTTTGTCACATTTTAACATAGCCATTTTCATTTTTTTAATAATACATGCACCCAATTAACATATTGTGGGTTAATAATCAATCATATTATCCATAAAAAATCATTCTTTTGAAAGTTGGCATAGGGATTTCAAAATAAGCTCTCATGTCCTCTTTATTGTTAGCATATATCCTTTGCTACTTTAAAGTAATTTCTCACAACATGGTGTTTAGCAATTTTTTTAAAGTGGGGGCATACATTGCATTATTTTTTGCATGATTTCATTTACATTTTTCCATGTTCCTTGATGTTATTTTCTTACTTCATGTGATGTTTTTTTCTATGTGTGGTGACATTGGGAGTAATGTCCTTCAAGAGCTTGTTCCATCTCAACATATTACATTCATCTTAGTGGTGATGCCACACACTGCATTCCCTACGTTGTGAATCTTTTATCCTTTGATTGGTCCTCTCTTGGAGACATTAGGAACAATTTCCCCTAAGATTAAGACCTCACATGAACTAAGCAAGATCCCTTTGAACATCCCTCTCTCTTGTTGTATTTCCTTTTTGTACCTTATTAAATTCATGGAGGTATGGCTTTGATATGGTTCCTTGGGTCTCACCTAGTGGACAACTAGCTTCACTAGCCCTTGTGAGCATCAATTTTTTTTCCTTATTAAATTCATGGTGGTGTGACTTTGATATGGATCTCTCGGGGCTCACCTAGTGGACAACTAGCTTCACTAGCCCTTGTGAGCATGAATTTTGTTTGCATAGTGGACAGAACGTTCCACTTGTAAACCTTTTTGGAAAAACAACCTAGACCTAGTCCACAATGCATTGGATGGCCAGTCGAAGCTTGATCTGTTGCATTTTTTTCCTTTCTCTTTTTTTCTATCTTTGATGGTGTATGTTGGTGATCTGATTATGGCTTCATATATCATCCACGAGTGTGTTCCTTTGTGCCTATGTTGGTTTTTCAAAGGATCTTGATCCTAGGGGCTTGGCCACCCTCTTGGTTATTGTCATCCTATCTTACTAGCATTCGTACATTTGAACCCCTCTTGATTGTATGGTTGGCTAATTTAGTGTGAGTTTGAAGCAAGTTCATCCTCTCACTAAAGTGGGGGCTAAATGTAGTGTAGGAAAATGCATACCCTTGTATTTTTGCACTTTTTTGGGCCCACCTTTCTTTATTTATCCTTATTTATGTATTAATTGGTACTCTTTTGCATCCACAAGCCTAATAAATTATATCTTTTTATGGCTAGTCCCAACAAATATCAAAGGATAAATGATAATTTAATGATTTTGGTTGTGTGTCCTTAATTTTTGGACCGGAAATAATAAGACACCTAGGGCGTCTTTATCCCCTAAAGGTCTTGGGACCCTCATTTTAAAGGCACCTTAAAGATGCCCCTTATTGGAGTCTATTCCCCAAGTTTCAAGCCTCAGGACTAAGATGCCACCTAGGGCATCTTAGTCCCCCTCAAGTTATTTTTGGGATTTAATTTCAAATCTTGGCGGGATTTAGCCTCCTTTAATTAATAAATTCATATGTCAGCTTGGTGTGGTGTAATTTTAGGATATTAAGCATGGATAAGTATAAATACAAGGTTCTTTCACTCATTTCTAATCTAAGAAATTCATGAGATCATCCTAGCAACTTGAGTATTCATGCATTATAGTAAGTTTGTGATAAAGAGAGCATTCAAGAGAAATTCATCAAGCATTTAGATCCATCATCAAGATTCAAGCATCATGTCAAATATATTCTTACATCATGTGTGTTTTTGAGCTAACATTTGTGATGTAGGGTTTTGATTCAAGCAAGCAATTCAATTCAAGATTTATCAAGCATTCATTCAAATCAAGATCTACATCCAAGCTAGCCATTTCACACAAGTTTTTAGATTTCATAATAGGGGTTTGGTGATTTGCAACATATCACTTTGTTCATTCATCATTTCCTTCCATTATTTCATTTCATTCCAAGGTTTAATTACCAACAAGGGGTTTGACCAAGGAAAACCCCCATTCATTAACAATCAACAATTTTTTCTTCTATTGTGTGTTTATGTTTGCATATTTAATTTTAAGATCATTTGGAGTGAAAAGTTGTGATGTTTAAAAGTTTCATTGCAAATTTTTCATCTTTACAAAAATTCGCCTACAAACTAGATCTGGAAGTTTTAGGACCTAAGATCTGAGAAGAACGAAGTCCGAACCTTGGACGTTAGGATCACATTTGGAGATTGTAGAAATTTACAACAGGACTAAGACAACAATAAGGGAATCTTAGTCCTCCTAAAGGTATTTTTTAGAGATTCCTTTAGATATGGTTTCAAAATATGAAGATTCCACATCTGCCCCAAAAAATAGAAGTGGGACTAAGACAATAGTAAGGGCGTCTTAGTCCTCCCTAGCATATTTTGATAGCATTTTTGCATTTCTATAATCCTCATCACATTTCTAGACTTCCCAGGTACATACATCCTAACTTTCTATTACTTAATTTTATCATTTGCACTTATTATTTGGCTTGCATTATTAGGTTTTGTGAGTTAAATATTAAGTTGTATTTTTCCAAGCTTTTTCTTGGTGGTGAACCCCTCAAAGCCTAAGGAATATTCCTAGGTCTCCCTTGTTGATAATTGACTCACCTTTGTGTTGATAGTCAATCCACTTTGGGATCTTAGGTTTCCTTGAATGAACCATCTTCCTATTGGGAAAGATAAAGGATTAGGTACCCCCTTTCTTTTACACACTCCCCAATGATTCATTGAGAAGTAGAGAGGGAAGGAGATAGGGAGGGATAGGAGGGAGAGAGAGAGAGTGGATAGATAAAGAGAAGTATAGAGGGAAGAAGATAATGAGAAAGAGAGAGGGAGGGATGTGGGTGAGAGGGATCTAGGTAGAAAATAATAGGTGAGATAGAGAGTAGAGAGAGAGAGAGGAAAGGAGGGAAAGTGGGAGAGAGAATAGTGTGAGAGTGAGAGGGAGGGAGAGAGGGAATGGTGAGATAGAGAGAAGGAGAGAGTGAGAGAGAAAGAGGGGAAGAGAGATAGAGAGAGAGGTAGGTAGAGGGAGGGAGAGGATAGATAGAGAGTAGAGAGGGAAAGAGGTGGGGAGGGAGAAATAGGTGAGATAGAGAGTGATGAAGGGAGAGGTAGGTATAGAGAGAGGAGAGGAGAGATAAAGATAAGTAGAGAGGGAAGGAGAGAGAGGGGGTATAATAGAGAGAAGTAGAGAGGAGGAGGGAGGTAGGAGAGGTAGGAGGAGACAGAGGGGTGTGTGTGTGTGTGTGTGTGTGAGAGAGAGAGAGAGAGAGAGAGAGAGAGAGAGATAGAGAGAGAGAGGAGAGAGAGAGAAAGAGGGGAGGGGAGGGAAAAGGGAGAGATAGAAAGAAGGGGAGGAGGGTGAGGTAGAGAGAGGGGGAGAGGAGATATAGAGAGAAGTAGAGAGGGAAAGAGGGAGGGAGGGAAAGTTAGGGAGGGAGATAATGGTTTTTGAGAGAGGGAGAGAGATTGGTGAGAGAGAGAAGGGGAGAGTGAGAGGGAGGGAGAGAGATAATGATGAGATAGAAAGGATAGAGTGAGAGAAAAATAGGGGGAAGATAGGGAGAGAGAGTGAGAGTTAGGTAGGTAGAGGGATCCCGAGAGGAGAGATAGAGAGTAGAGAGGGAAAGAGGTAGGGAGGGAGACATAGGTGAGATAGAGAGAGAGTCATGGAGGGAGAGGTAGGTAAAGAGAGGGAGAGGGAGATAAAGATAAGTATAGAGGGAAGGAGAGGTAAATAAAGGAGATATAGAGACAAGTAGAGAGGGAGGGAGAGGTAGGGAGGAGATATAGGTGTGTGTGTGAGAGAGAGAGAGATTGGTGAGATAGAGAGGAGTGAAAGAGAAAGAGAGGGGAGAGAGGGAGGAAGGGAGAGAGAGGGAGGGAGAGGAGAGATAGAGAGTAGAGAGAGAAGGAGAGAGTGAGAGAGTTAGATTATACAACTTGCTGACTACTAAAATTTGACCTCCTATTTACTGGAATTTGACATGTTGATTATTGAAATTTGACTAAGTTTAAAAAATTATAAGATCTTCCAAAAACTGGAATTTGCATTATAAATCCTAGAGATTTGAAACCACTCTAAAACATCTTGAAACTATATACATGAAATATAACTTAAATAACGCTAAATATAATTTCATGTATATAGTTTCCCTAAAACATAAGGACAAGAAAGGGAAAAAAGAGAAGGGAATTTTTTCAATACAGACAGTAAAGTGAGCATGTTATAATGCGCTTGCATTTTATGAATACATTCAAATAATGTGAGCATGTTATAACGCGCTCACATTTTGTCCTACTTTGGGAATCCCCAATCCTTTGGATTGGATTTTCTTAGGATTTCCAACCCAAAGGCTTGCACTGCCTTTCCAATTCCCAAAAACATGTTTTTGCATATTCTAAAAAATTTCAAATAATCTTGTTTGTGCTAACTATTAGGTTTACACATGTTTCAAGGTCGAGTAAAAAAAAAACCTGGGTAGTGTTAAGCTCTCTGTTAGCTATTTAATGATGTAATTTTTTCACATTTTGACTATGTTAAGGCTTTCATCTTTAATTTATTTTGTTGGTGTCTCCATTTTTTTATCAAAAACTAATTTGTTTAGTATTTTTTATTTTATTTTTTAACTATTCATTGAAATTTCAAAAAAAAAATTATAAACTAGAATTCATTCTACACATATTCAAAAAATAATAATTTTCAATTATTTTTCAAAAATTATAGTAGCAGCATGGTCAAACTTATGCTTTTCAAGATGTGTCCACTTTGAAAATTAGTAAAAAATCATATATTCATGAAAAAATTATAAAAAAAAAATGGGTCCACACGACGTGATGTTAGCTAATTTCTCATTGAAGCGATTTTAAAAATACTAAAAAAAATTGACATTTTTATTTACCCACAACAAATGCTATGTTATGTTTTTTTCAAAAAAATATTACCAATTTTTGTGGTTAACTTTTTTGAACCCGTTAATCTCTACCATTTTTAAATAAAATTTAGTAGTTTAGAAAGTACATTTGAAGCACTACCATCAATATTTTGGTTGTGTGCGAACCCCAACCTTGGTACCTGTAAAACAACAAGAATAAACGAGTTAGACAAGTGATTGCAAGCCAAAACAAGGATTCCCCATGAAATCCATTTACAACTTCAAACTAGGAAAAAAAATAACAAAGAACACAAGGAAAGTAATAAAACAAAGATTAAATCATAATTAGATGTGCAAACTCATGATCCCATGGGGGAATTGGTGCCAACTTGATGTGAAAATTGGCCCTTTCCCAATTCCTATGATGCAAGCTTGATGTGTTGAAGATAATTGATCCACTTTGTTGGTGAAGAATGAGAACTCCAAGCCAAAATCTGCAAAACCTAGCTATGACTCAATGATTACAGATGAAATTCAAGAGATATTTGAGCATGGTAACTTTTCCTAGATTGTGGATGATGAAATGAGGATATGAGCTCTTTATTTATAGGATTACAAGATGGATGAATGTTCAAATTTGAGCAATGTGGGACTAACATTCATCCAATGGCATGATGCCACTTGTCAAGCTATCAATAGATGAAGGATGTGCAAGATTTGGAGTTTGTGCCAATAAATGCATAATTTTGAATTTTAAATTTGTTGAAATGACATGCAAGAGGGAAGGGAAAATGCAATAAATGCCACTTGGCTCAAAACCAAGGACATGTAAGATGAATTTATTTCCTTGTTGGATGTACATGTTGACTTGGAATTTTTTAATTCAAATTGAGAGAATATTCCAAAAGATGCCTTGTGAGGAAAATAGAGATTTAATAAATGAATTAAATCTATTTTCATAAGCAACTTGCATTATCTAGAGGATGGGACATGAGATGAGATTAAATTAATCAAGGGTTAATTAATTTAATGAGAGAAGTTAGATGATGTGACCTATTTGACTCAAATTTATGAATTTATTTAAATCAAATAAGAGAGGAATATGACAAAAGATTAATTAAATAAGGATTTTGATTTATTTAATTAAAAGATATGGTGTAAGGTTAAATCAAATAAGGTTTTAATTTATTTAATTTAATGGATAGACTTTAGAGATTTAATCAAATAAATTGATTATTTAATTAAATAGGGATAATTAGATCAGATGGATTGATTTAATTAACAAAAGAGATGACTTGATTAGATAAAATGATTTATTTATTCAAGAGTGGAATATTGATGAATTTAATCAGATAGGGGGATTTGATTAAATGGTTAGACTAAGGGATGATTCAGGAAGAAACAATGTTAGTGAGTTAGGATTAGATGCACAATGTCAATCAGTATATTTTACGTGTCTACATTTTTCCCCTCTTTGAAGCAATGCACTCATTGCATTGGTTCAAAGAATAAACGATCTCGATCAAAGCCAAAAAAAATTGATATTTTAAAAACTTGCCCCACTGCTGCCTGGCGGGAGAGAATATGCCAATATAATGCCCCCTCGAGAGATCAGATGAAAATTTTAATTTTTTGGGTGATCTTGCGAAAAAAAAGATGACAAAGTATCTAAAAGGTCCGAAAGGGTTCTGGGAGGCTAAAAACGTGTCTAAACACAATAAAATGATGAAAAAAAAGCCTCAACAAGACAAAAACTAGTTCAGGGGTCCAAAACCCTAGCCGGACAGCTATTGAGTGTTAAAAAACCCTAATTTTTAAGCTTAAAAGGGGCCCGAGGGGTCACTTTCAAGTCATTTTAAGACACCTCTGCTAGTAACCTTGAGATTTGAGCTCTAACTCTCTGGCGATATGGCGCAATGACAGCTTCCCCTACACACCACTGATCGAGTTCAGACATACCAATGGCCACCTAACATCGGGGCATCGGTATGTGACCCTTACCCAAGCTTAGTTTTTTTATTTAATGCTCTAATTAACGCCTTAAAAGGGAAGCTCGCCTCCAGCAGCGCTATATAGCGCCGCTCAACATTTAAACTGCATTGCGCGGTGTTGTTTTGTGCCGCAGCGGTGCAGTTCAGAGTTTAAAAACTCTGACGCTGGGCTCAGGCTCGGCAGGTTAGTTTGGTAAAGTGCACTGTAACGTCGCCCATTTCATGAAAATTGCAATGCTGGAAGGGAAAGTGCGCCGCAGTAGCGCCATTTGGCTCTTTTTGGGCTCGAGTGTCCGAGTTAGAGTAAAATCAAACTATGACACCATCACAAACTGCGCCCCTGGGGACATTTTTGGAGCGTTTGACTAGGAATTTTTCAAAAAAAATTGACACGTTGACCTTCCTTGATGCAAGATGTGATGAGGGAGCTCTACTCTCGAGAGCACCAGTCGTGAGATTTGGCCAGCATTTTATGCGACCTGAGTGACAGGGACCAGGATCGACTAGGAGTTGCGGGATTATGGCACATTGCGTATGCGACGCCTATGTGCACTCACCTAGGGATGTTGTCAGCGCTGGCCAAGACGTGGCACATCGAGACGTCATCATTTCATCTCCCCACTGGCAAGGCTACCGTCACTCTAGAGGACGTTTGGCGCATTCTACGATTTCCTATTCATAGCCAATGGGCGATCTTTGATATGGACGAGGGACGCGAGTCCTGCGTCAGAGTCCTCACCACATAGGACATCATCTATTGTGAGGGACAAATAGAGTTAGAGCAATACAGGGTCATAGCACCTCCCTACCACTGGGCGGTTGTAGCCATCATTTCGGGTCTTATTGCCCCAGATAGACGAGGGCAATATTTCAGTCCCGGCTAGGGGTATTGCTGGGAGCGGATGGTTTGAGACAGGTCGGTTTGCTTCGCATAGGAGCCTGTTCTTCTGGCTTCAGTTTATAGGGACCTACACGAGAACGTCTATATGGACAATAGAGCGCTAGGGGCTGGGGTGACACTACTTCATGTTTGGGCATGGGAGCACATTTTTGAGTTGCGTCCACATGTCATTCTAGTTCCGATAGGGGCAGATGATGCCCTCATGGCACGATACAGAGGTGATGTGTCCTTTACACACACTAGTGAGCACGTGATCCCCTACTAGAGGTAAGTCTTGGATGAGATGCTAGTTTTTACCTAGCATCCATACCTTGGTCAGCCTAGATGGGCTAACGATGTTGATCACCTATTTTACTACCACTAGGACCAATACATGCAGGGGCAGGAGCACATGATGATCAAGAGGTACCTGCCCAGGCACATGCAACATTAGTTTGAAGAGTCGCAGGATCAGCCTGATGATGACTATGTAGCCATCTTTGCTCGCAGCATGAAATAGGTGTCATAGGGACATGGTATTCCTACCTCAGAGACAGTCGACAGTTTTCAGCATTTGGTAGCCTGACCATGGGCTTATGATTAGGGTTTAGTAGATCCAGGCACTACTCAGGCCTATAGAGACTGGTTCCGACCTCCACTTCGGTTGACCATTCCAGGTGAGGATCCAGATGTGTGCAAAGTTAGAGGCAGAGGGAGAGGATGAGGGCAAGGACTAAGGGTTGAGATTTGACAGGATCCACCAATTGTGCCCCCAGTCGCACTAGGTCATGGAGATGTTCACATGCACGATCAACAGCAGGAGCCACCACGAGATGAGGATCAGCCTCGAGTGCAGCCACATGTGTAGCCACAAGGATAGGTAGACACTTGAGATGCATTGATTATGTAGCTGCAAGCCCAGGTCTAGGCGGTGACGGTGGAGAGAGATCAGGTGAGGGCTGAGAGAGAGTAGCTCAGGGCAGAGAGAGCAGGTTGTGCAGTAGAGACAGGCTGCAGAGCTACATGTAGCCACAAAGCTAGGCCGGAGGTAGCAGATAGAGATTATGACAGCCTCCTCCTCTCAGGGTATAGTGCCAGTGCGATCCTATAGGGATGCTATCCAAGAGGCAGAGTACTACCAACGGGCTTATCACAAAACTGTACCCAGAGCAGAGTGGGTCCTAGAGTACTCAGAGTGAGCCAGCCACAGGCCACTAGAGGGTCATGGTGACAGGGGCGAGGGCAGCATTCATAGGGATCGAGCTTGATCGAGATGATCATTTTTGATAGCCCGATGGGCCTTTTGTACTGATTGACATATATGTACAGTGATCTGATTTATTCTTTGTACTATGACAGTGACATTATTGATGATATATATGAGCCAATTTTGATGCAATGTACCATGTTCTCATTTATGCATGGATGGTTTATTTCTATATGCTTTGCAATGATGTCCTTATTGATGCATTTATTTTTGATGATGATACATGCGTTATGATTATGCCTAACAGATCTATATTATGTTAACCTATGATATGCAAATGTGATGATCTATTTATGATAATTCCAATGCAATGGTCCGATATGCAAATGAAAATGCGATGGTCTGATATGTGAAATGATATGATCCATTGTGCACATGCGAAATGATATGTAAATTGTACTTATGAAATGTTAATGAATGGATGCATATATGAATTGTTTGTAATGAATTTTATACGTCTATGCCTATGTGGAATGATTTATGCAATAAATGTTTTATGATGTTATCTATGAGATGATATGGATGATGAAACATGAAATGCGATGGTCATGATATGATGCAGATAAAATGGTGTTAATGCATAATGAGATAGTTTTATGATATGCTTAGAATAACAAATGTTATTATCCTAAATGTAATAAATGATGATGTATGTGATGCAATGATATGTTAATGTGTAATTTAATGTGATGATATGATGTTATGATGTTATCTAAGTATGTATGCCTAATGAATTAAATGCTTATATACCTATTGATTATGTGAAAAATGATTATGAAATGCTTCTGTAGATGTTATGCGATGATTTATATGATAGATGGTAATATGAAATGGTTATGAAATGCAAATGAATGTTTATGTAATGATTGATATAATGCCATGAGATGCAATGTAATGGGTGAAATGCACTGACATGGATGCACCTATTTATGAAGAATGTTTATGATAACCTGTTTATATGATGATAAAAATGCAATGCGTATGTTTCCTATATGATATGTTTATGCAATGCGTATGTTTCCTATATGATATGTTTATGCAATATGCTAATGATTTGTGGATGCAGGATCAATGATGATGATGGCGATAATGATCAATTGTCATAGTACCTTGTTAGTGCGGTTAGTAAGAAAAGAAGAAGTCATTTCAACAAGACACAAGATGATGCAAATGCAAATGATGATGATGATGATGATGATTATTACTTTCTGAGGAATTGGGATTTTCAAAGGGCCAAATTTTCTTATGTTTGATAACACACATGGTATAATGCATCAAGGTATAGAAAACCAGGATGGCGTTGTACCCAGTGAGATGAAATTTGACTTGACAAGTAGATAGGAGCATTCTTGTTCACACCTGGCATACAAAAACCTTGCTAGGATGCACTTCAGAAGCTTCACACACCTCGGACCAAAACATGGAAAGGTAAACCTATCCTTGCAATAGTCAACAAGTTGCCCTAGACCTCTTCCATACATACCTAACAAAGCAAGTATTCACTGAGGTTATATTACAAGAATGTCCAACAAGCATAGCAGACAAAAGATAATGATCGTTGCCCATTCCTATTTCTCTAAATCCTATATTTTGGGATATCATCGAGACATCCTTGGAATGAGTGCAAATAAGATAAGTCAAAAGATAAAGACCAAGTAAACAAACAAACTGATGCTCTTCAATACTGCTAACGGAAAGAGGATGTGTTTTCTAAGGATGATAACCAAAACTTATTGCCAAAAGATAATGCCCATTATAGGAAGGATTCATCCTAGGACATGTTAGTGGATGGTGGCACGTCATTTTGTTTATCCAAAGTGCTCTAAGGGATGTTTGATATGGGACCAACTGGATGATAAGTTACCAATACGAAGAGATGACCAACTTGCTTACGCACTGACTTAGACTTAAGACTTGACGTTTGGAGTTTTACTTTTAATCTGATAGACTTGTTTCTAACTATTTCACCAAAGGTTGATGATGACGATCAATTTATTATGAGTGGTGTTTATTGCAGGTGCAAGCGAGATGAGGTGGATGGGTTTTTTCAAATATTTGGATGTTTTTGATGTTTTGCAATGTTTTGAGGCTGTTTTTGGTATTTTTTGAGATTTTGAAGTTTTGATTTTCCAATGTTTTTGGGATTTTCTGAGATTTTGACCAAGAGACAAATCTAAAGACCTATCCTAGGAGTCTCAAGGGCTGATCAACAGATGAGCCTTGCCTATGTTATATACGCAGAGACCATGTAGTTCGACTGATGACCTAACCGATTTATAGATGACGATATACATGATGAGATGCTAGTTTATTATGACAGACTCTTATAGGACTGACCTAAATGTCTCGGGGGATGATCAAAGATCAATCTTTCCTACATTCAAACTTAGAGACGATGTAGTTTGACAAGATGACTCTGTTTTGGACTTTTTAACTGACTTTTTGATTTGTTTTTTGGATTTTGATATGTTTTGAATGTTTTTGGATTTTTTTGATTTTCTAATGTTTTTTTGGATTTTCTAATTTTGAGGATTTTAAGAATATACACGAATCCGATCCAATAAGAACATGCCCCCAGTGTGATGCAATAGACTACTCTGATAAAGGTAGGACAAACTAACCTTGAGGATGGACCGAGTAGTACTAGGAGGGATCATGATACGAAAATAGGACCAAGATATGGTACAGATGTGAGTGGATGAGTGATGGATGGAGATCTAAATGCGATGGATGATGGAAGCAAAATGGAGGGATGATGCAGAATGAGCTATACAGATCCTGTTGGATGGGAAGTGCTTATTTACGCAAGGCACATGTTTGCCAAGTTTTCACCAAGGTACTTGCCCAAAGTGCCACCGAAGTGGTTTTCACTAGAGGACGATTTTTCTCTTTACTATTTTCAATCCCTTTTTCTAATTTTTTTGGATTTTTTGCTTTTTTGATTTTTTTGTTGTCACCAAGATGCCTGTTTGCCAGGTTTTCACCAAAATAACCATTTTTTAAGGACTTTTTCTGATTTTTTTGGATTTTTGGTTCTATACCCTGAAAGAATTAGGCATAAAACTTTTTGAGATGAGCACTATTCATGGGCTCTTGCAGAGGTTCCCCTTTGGGTGTTGATAACTGATATGCCCTTGACTTGTAACTTGTGATGATGAATGGTCCCAACCAATTGGGTTCAAACTTGCCTTTGTTGCTTGGGTTTGGGACATTCTTCTAATTCTCTTTTAAGACCAGTTCTCCGACTTGGAACGTCCTGCTTCTGATTTTCTTATTATAGCTTCTTTTGAGTCTATTCTGATAGACTTGCAAATGATTCAAAGCATCGATACGTCTCTCATCCAGTAGCTCTAGCTCATTTAGTCTTGATACTCTATACTCTTCATCTGTGATGAGGTTTTGCAGTGATATCCTGAGGGATGGGAGCTCAATCTTAATGGGGAGTACAACCTCTGATCCGTAGACCAAGGAGAAGGGGGTGGTGCCAGTGGGTGTGCGGATGCTAGTTCGATAGGCCCAAAGGGCAGGATTAAGCTGCAAATGCCAGTCACGACTTACATCATTGACTATTTTCTTGAGGATTTTGAGGATGGTTTTTTTTGTAGCTTCTGCTTGGCCATTGCCTTGGGGATAGTACGGGGTGGAGAAGCAATGTTGGATTTTGAATTTCTCGCACAAGTTGCGAACCTCCTGGTTCTTGAATGGTGTCCCATTATCTGAGATAATGTCTTGTGGGACCCCGTAACGACAGATGAGATAGTTCAGGATGAATTTTGAGATCTTCTTCCCAGTGATATATGTCATGGGTATGGCTTCCACCCACTTTGTGAAGTACTCAGTTGTAGTTATGATGAATTAGTGGCCATTGGATGAGGTGGGTGTGATTTTCCCAATGAGATCAAGTCCCCACTGTGAAAAGGGCCATGGTGTGATAATAGGATGAAGCTCTTGAGCTGGAGCATGGATGAGGTCCCCATGCTGCTGACATTGTAGACACGTTTTGGCATGATCATGTGCTTCTCTTTCCATTGTGGGCCAATAATACCCCATCTTCAGCAGTTTCTTGGCTATGGTCATTCCACTCGAGTGTGAACCATAGATACTGTTGTGTACCTTAGTTAGAGTGGTTAATGCCTCCTTAGCATTTAAACAGCATAGTAAGGTACCTTCTATGCTTCTATGGTATAAGGTATCACCTAGTATGATAAATTTGGATGCCTTTTTAACAAAGGTTCATTTTAGGTTTGATGGTAGATCAACAGGTATGACTCCTATTCATAGGTATGTGTAGATGTCATGTTACCAAGGATTACCTGGACCAACGATTTCACACGAATTCTGATTATGGTACCTCAAATGCAGGAATGAGAAGCTGCTCAATCAAGAATTCATGTTTTGGCACCTTGTGAGGGATGTTTAATAGGGATCCAATTGTTGCCATGGCATCTGCTGCTTTGTTGTTGGCTCTAGGAATCTACTCAAATGTTATTTCTATAAATGATTCCTTGAGAGTCTCCACCAATTTTTTGTATGGAGTGAGCTTGTCATCCTTGGTCTGATATTCATTATTGACTTGATTTATGATCAACTAAGAATCTCCATACACTTTGAGAGCCATGATGTTCCATTGCACTGCTATCCTGAGAGCTATAGTCAAAGCCTTGTATTTCGCAATGTTGTTGGTGCAAGGAAATTCCAGTTTGTATGACCTTGGTATGCAATCCCCTTGTGGGGTGATGAAGAAGACACCAGCTCTTAATCCATGTTGTGTGTATGAGCCATCGAAATATAGTTTCCAGTGGTCTGCTACGGTGAGGTTAAAAATGGATTCATCTGGAAACTCTGAGACAAGAGGATTCTCAGAATAAATAGGTGCTTCCACTAGTTGATCTACAATAACTTGGCCCTTAATGGCTTTCTGCTCTACATACTCAATGTCATACTCTAACAGTATCATTACCCATTTTTCCATTCTTCCTGTGAGCATTGCCTTTGATAAGAGATACTTGAGGGGGTCAATTTTGGCGATGAGATTTATCTTGTGTGCCAACATGTAATGTCTAAATTTTTGTGATGCAAACACTACTACGAGGCATGATTTCTAGATGAATGAGTAGTTTAGCTCATGACCAACCATTGTCCTGCTAATGTAGTAGATAGCCCTCTCTATTCCATTTTCATCATGCTGAGCTAGGAGAGCTCCAAGGGCTACTATTGTTACTGATACATATAAGATCAATGGATTTCTTGGGATGGGTGGCATTAAGACTGGTGGTGTCAATAGATATTCCTTGATTTTGTTAAATGCCTCTTTGCATTTGGTATCCCATTTGTACACTACCCCCTTGTGGAGTAGGTGAGAATATGGGTTTTGCTTGTCTGCCAGTTGTGCTATGAATCGTCAAATGGATTGAAGTCTACCTTGGAGGCCTCTCAATTGTTTTAATGTCTTTGGTGCTTCCATCTCGAGGATTGCTTTCACCTTTCCTGGATCCACCTCGATACCCCTCATGGACATTATGTATCCTAGCAATTTACTTGATTATACGCCGAAGACGCACTTCTTGGGATTTAGTCTAACTTTGTATTCCTCCATTCTGTCAAAGATAGCACTTAGGGTTGCTATATGATCTTGTCTTTTTCTTGACTTAGCTAGAATGTTGTCCACATAGTCTTCGACTATTTTATGGATCATGTCATGGAATATCAATGTCATGGCCCTTTGATAGGTTGCTCCTACGTTCGTTAGGCCGAATGGAATCATGTTCCAATAGTAGGTCCCCCATGGACAAGTGAAATCCGTCTTATGTTGATCTTCTTTTGCTATCATGATCTGGTTGTATACTAAAAATTTGTCCATTAGTGATAGCATCTCATGTCTTGCTATCATGTCTACTATCATGTCGATGTTGGGAAGTGGGAAATCATCCTTTGGACATGCTTTGTTCAAATCTCTGAAGTCTGTACAGATTTTGATGGCTCCATCAGGTTTTGAAATAGGTACCAAATTTGACACCCATTCTGGATAATCGATTGGTCGGATGAATCCTACATCTAACAACTTTTGGAGCTCCATTTTGACCAATAAGGTGATTTGATGATGCATTTTTCGAAGCTTTTGTTTGACCGATTTTGATCCTGGATACACTGCTAAGTGATGAACCACAATCTCTAGATCAAGCCCTAGCATGTCAGCATAACTCCATGAGAAGTTTATTTTCCTTTCCCTTAGGAATTCTGCTAGGAGTTCTTGCTCTTCTGATAATAGTGATTCCACATAAAATGTGATATGCAGGGTCTCTTCTGTTCCTAGGTTGACAGGATTGCATTTTTCGGCCAAGACTACTGACTTTTCCTGATGAATAGCTCTTAGAGGAAGAATGAATCCTTCATCCTCGAGTGCCTCAAAGAGGCTTTCACCGTTGGATACATCCTTTCTTTTTACTTTTTTCTTGTCAGAGAGTGCCACAGTGTGGTTTTCACTCAACGACTTGGATATGATTCTTAGTTTCTCACTTTTGCGATTGAAGGATTCAATAATTTCCCCATAATAGGCATGTGTGTCCAACTCCATTGTAAACCTTGTTTTGTGATCCCCATCTGGAATATTGTCCCGCAATCCAATGAATTCTGAGAGTGTCTCATAATTTTTGAATGTATCAAGAACTGGTGGTCCTCGTTGGTCGTAGTCGATGAGTTGGGGATATACTAAGCGGATCTCATGATTTTGATGGTCTGTTTCAAAGGATAGGGTAATAATCATGCACAGGGTGGTATCCTCAAATAAACTAGGTAGATTGGTCATGGTATCCTCGTCATCGCTACTAATATAGGCCTCAGTTATAAAGTTATGTACGTCTCTACCTATGGATATTGGTGAGCGTACTTCTGCTAGTATTGGCTAAGGAGAAATATTAACCATTCTAATCGGAGGACTTCGGCCACGTATGGTTATAATCAGAGGGGTACATCTAAGGCCAATATTTTTTATGGGTCACGTCTCTGGCATGATAGGTATTATGAGCCCATTGTCATTTTGTCCCAGTATTTGATTTCTGTCGTAGCCCATTGTGAGCATCATTTGTAGGCCCTTGCTTGTCTCATCCATTGGTAATTCAGGTGTTGGTCTTTCATCTTGATATAACATGTGAGATGGATCTGCTTCAATAACCTCCTAGCCAAGGTCTCCCCATCTTATGAATTTGGGATAGTCTTTAAGAAACGTTTGTGATGTGGAAGCTTGGTTTTCTTGTGGATGTCTGCGTGATCTAGGAGATTGTGGTAACTCTCCTATCACAAAAGCATTGTTAGGGAGCTTGTAGCTTCCACAACCATCCTCCTAGATGATGAGCTTGATGTTGGAGATGATGGGGATGGTGGGAGTGGTGGTTGTTTATGTCCCAGAAGTGGACGCGAGAGTGGTAGGGTCGATGTATGGTGTGGATGGGCCCTCATCATTTTTTGGCACTTAGGGGATTTTGTAATACTTTGCTTCAAGATTTTTGCAATATGAGAAAGGTTCTGGATCTCCATGGACAATAACCTCTTGTCCATTATGTGTAAATTTCACACATTGGTGGAAGGTTGATGCTACGACTTTCATCGCATGGATCCATGGATGTCCTAGGAGGATATTATACAACAAGTCAAGGTCCAAGACCTGACAAGTGGTTTCCATGAGAGTTGACCCTACTTGAATAGGAAGTTTAATTGTGCCTTGAGACACTCTTTCTTGGTCATCATATGCTCTTATTGTGATGCCCTTTCCTTTGTCGATGGAATCTTCTGATATTTTCAACTACTTGACGAGGCTGAGAGAACAGATGTTCAAACCCACACCTCCATCCACCAAGACCCTTTTGATTTTTCTCTTATGTACAATGGCTTCCAAGTGAAGTGCATGATTGTGAGATGGTTGGGCAGGGAAATCTTGGTTAGAAAATGTAAGGAGATTAGGTGTTATGATATTTCTGACCATAGCTTGGAATTGCTCCACATTGAGATCTGCAGGGACAGTGGATAAGGCTAATGCTTCCTCAAGGATCTTTTTATGAGCCGATGATATTTTTAACAACTCCATGATGGAGATGTGTGCTGGTGTTCTCTTGAGTTGATCTAAGACATTGTATTCATTAGGAACAGATCTAGATGCAGGGACTCTATTTGGTTGGGATGATCCTGCAATGGTGACTTTACCGCCTCTTGTGGTGACTCCACAATCTTTGGCATGGGCGCCCTTGATGGTGATGACCATGCAGTCTTCATTTAGGGAGGCAATGACTATTTCATACACATGATTTACATTACCCTTCCCTTTATCATTTTTACTCCCTTTGTTGCCATGATTTGACATCGGATTCGTGTATATTTTAAGGTCCTGATTTCTTGTAGGTTGTTCCACGTTTATGATTTTCTTATCGATGAGATCTTGGATGATGTTTTTGAGTCTCATGCAACTGTTGGTGGTGTGACCTTTGATTTTATGAAATTCGCAAAGTTGATTCTCGTTATACTAGGGAGGTTTGATATCGGGTTCTTGGTAACTCTCGAATGTAGGAGGCTTCATGAGTTTTTCGTCGATCAAATTTTTCATTATGTTCTCTAGTGGTTCCCCCAAAATGGTGTATTTTCATTTAGAAGAAATTTTGTGTTGGGATGCTCCCCTTTGGTCATTGAGATTATTGATGGTTGGATTATTGTTGGGTTGGTGTGTTGTGTGATGGTGGTTTTGGTGTTGAATTTGGATTTGCGGTGCAGGTGTATGTTGGCGTGGGGCACTAGTGACCACCTTGGCATCGACAACACCATCATTAGTAAAAAAAAATTTCCTTGCCCATGTATGAGGTTTATCATTGTAATTGGATGATGGGTGGTTTTTTTTTTGTTTGTGATATGATTTTGATTTTGCAGGTTGGGTCATAAGGGCTCTTTCAATGCTGAGCACCTTGGAGATCAATTGATCATATGTGGTGATGCCCTGAACCTTGAGATGAAACACCAAGCGGCCTTCAAGGTTGGTTATGATGGTGTAAACTTATTGTTCTGCTGGCATGGTCCACTTGCTCTGATTGGCCTTGGATCGCCATCGTTGTAGAAATGAGGTGAATGATTCACCCTTTCCTTGTTTTAGAGCTGAGAGTTATTCGAGACTAACATCCATTGCAATGTTGCATGCATAATTTTAAATGAATGCATCCCTAATTTCTTGGAATGTTCTAATGCCTGAAGGTAAGTGAGAGAACCATTCTATAGTGTGGCCTACCAAGCTCCTAGGAAATAGTTGCATTAGATAAGTATCGTCATGTGCGACCTCCATGCAATGAACCTGGAATTCCCTAATGTGATCTTTAGGGTTTCCCATCCCTCAATATTTGTCAACTTTGGGGATTTCAAATCCCTTGGGGAATGGTTTCATTATTAAGCTCCTATCAAATGGATAGGGACACAAGTTGCTTGGCATTTTGGTTGTTTTCCCTAATTGAAAGTCGAGCACTTGTTGCAAGAGCAACCTGAGTTGTGTTGTCACATCATTTTGGGGATCAGGGGGTGGGATGAAAGTGTTTTGGGGTGTTTCAATCGTGGGTTGGATAGGTGGGTCATTCGGTGCATTGTTCGATGGTATTTGTATTTTCTGGTGAGTGAGGTAGGCTTCCACCTAATTTTGTATGAACAACGCTTGTTGTTGATCTTGCTATTGTTGTGCTAAGATTTGTGCTTGTTGTTGATCTTGCTGTTGTTGCGCTAAGATTTGTGCCTGTTGTTGCACTTTTTGCCATTCCAACAACGCTTGTTGTTGTGCTTGTTGTTGTTCCAACAATTCTTGCTGTTGGGCTGCCAATTATGCTGCTTCTTGTTGCTCTTGGTATTGCTTTAATGCTTGCTAATATGCCTACAATTGTGCTGCTTGTCTTTGTGCAAGAAGTTGTGCTTGATATTGGGCTTGATGTGCCTGATATTGATCTTGCACTTGAGCCTGCACTTGAGCTTGTGCTTGTGTTGCTTGTGCTTGTGTTGCTTGTGCTTTTGCTACTTGTTGTTGCAATAAAATTTGTGCTTGAGTGACCCTTTGTGCTTGCAATGCTTGCGATGCCTGCGTGGCTTGGGTGGCTTCTTGTTGTTGTTGTTGCAATAATACTTGGGCTTGTTGTGCTTGTAATGCGACTTGTGTAGCTTGGGAAGCCTGTGCAGCTTGAGTAGCTTGTTGAGCAGCTAATTATTTAGCTTTTTGTTTTTGAACTTGTTAGTATCCTCTTTGGAAAGCAGCTTGCAATGCTAGGTCGTATTGGCTTGATGTGGTGGAAGTTGGTGGTGGTGGGGGTGGTGGTGGATTTGGAATGGTGTTTGTGGTGAGTGATAATGTCGTGTTGATATTTTGAGTGGTGGATGGTGGTATTGGTGTGGTGGTTGGTCCTATGCTTTGCGATGTTAGAAGGGTGTTTGATTGTGTTTCCATTACTTGTGTATTCATCGTTTCTTGTTGCGATATCAACGACAAATTTTGAGTGTTTGGCGTAATGCTTTGATTGATGGTTGGGATATAGGTTTGATTGATACTTGGTAGGGGAGGAAGCCCTAAACCAAGGAGTGGTGTAGATGATAATGGCAATGGTGGGAGGGGTGGAAATGTAAGGGGTGTTAGTTGTTGTGAAAATGTCGTGGTGTTGAATATTCCCCCTAGTCCGAACATATCTCACTCTTCTTGTGAATTTGTGAGAAGAGGTGTTTGAGGTGTTGCATGAAAAAATGATGATGATGGATCGTGATGGAATGTGAGAGGAACATTCTTGTGTAATGGGTTTTGGGGTATGTTTTGTTCCAAGGTGGCGTTTGCATCCAAATTTTGATTATTAACAAGGGGGTGTGTTTGAACTACATTGAGAAATGCACTTCCCTTATTAACATTGGGTTGGGTTGGAGCAAACGATGTTTTGATTTGCGGAATGTTTTGCGTGATGTTTTGACATGGGGCGGTAGATGAGATGGGAATGGTGGATGAAATTGGTGGAAAAGATGCCTCCACTATAGTACTCACATCAAAATCCGAAGGTAACTTGGCCCCTTGTTTTGCTAGCTCAAGCATGTATACGAAGGGTTGAGCCTCATCATGATGTTGATGATTCTATGGTTGTCTAGATTTTGGAGCATTTCAGTCATTTCCTTGCGATACATTCCAAAGGTAAGGTCCTCTTCTTGGTTTTCTTCTTGCGGATTTTGCAATGATGAGAGAGTCAACAGATTACTTGATTTGGCGGGATTCATGTCTAATTTTTTTTGGCTAAGATCGCTTGAAGCAGGTGTTTCTTTGTTGGCTTCCATGCTCTTCTTGTATTGAGATCTAGTTAGAACCATAAAACAAGGATCAATCTTTGAGAATATGGGAGATGAATCTATTGATTCTTTGGATTGATCGTTATTTTATGCCCCAAAGTAGAAAGTTTTAGGATGCCTTGAAGATCAAAGGTGATGATATGATGATGATGTTAGGGATGGATGATATGGATGTTTTTTGCTTTTGATAAATCTTGAATGAGATACTAGGCTTTTAGGACTTGTGGATTTTGGTTTTGATTTGTTTTTTGGATTTGAGATTTTGTCCTTGATTTTGATTTGGACTTTTGAACAAAAAGACCTTAAGATGTTGGATGATGATCTAATGGATATCTTTGTTCAATGGGTGATGATTTGAATATGTGCAAGGAGAAGGATGCATCTACCCACACCTGTTCAAACAAGATGATCGTTTCACTAAGTATATGAAGAAGGATTCATCAACATATACTAAGCTAGACAAGATGATTTTGATAACTTTGACTAAGCATATGCAAAAGGATGCATCTACACATACCTAGCCAAAGGTTTTTTTGATAATGTTTTCAAGGATTTAGTCTCAATGATTTTGATGATTTTGATTTTTCCACAAAAGCCTAGTATTAGGGATGATTTCAAGATTCTTCCAAAAGGTGATGATGAGATGATTTTGTTTGTTTTGATGTTTTTTGAGGATGCATGAAAAAAGATTTTGATTTGTTTTGATCCTAAGATGAACCTAAAAGGAATACTTTGTTTGCCTAGACCTAGGTATTGAAGAGCATGCAAAAGCTTCCTAAAGACCTTTGTAACCAAGAAATGATTTCATTTGAACATTCATTTTCGGATTTCCAACCAATGATTTTTTTTTTGGGATTGTGAGTCTTCAACACATATGAAAGTTCATTTTGTTTAGCTTTGCTTAATGTATTTATTTTACCAAAAACACCTTCTTCAATTAGGTTTTCAAACTAAGATGTCCAATGTCTTAATTTCTTCAAAACCCACAAGATATGTTATGTGGAAATTCAATGAACTTAAGGCAAGGGTTTTCCTATTGTTTACTTAAGGAGACAAATGGAGATATAATCCAATGTTTAGAAACCTCTAAGGATGTGAATCCCAAGGGAAAGCAATAACATATGGATTAAGTCAATTGTATTTTTCTTCAAAAGGGTTTGAATTTTGGATGAGGTTCAAGTGTTTGTTTCCATGGTGTTTTCGATCAAGCAATGCATTTTGTAACCCAAGAATAAGTACAATCCTATGGATGTGTAAGACAATATTTGTTGGATTCCCACTTGGACAAGTCTAGCTATGCTTATCTCTAGCGAATGGTTAGATGCTTGACCCCATTGGCTCACTTCCATGGCACTCACTTATACGGGGAAACCAAGCATCAACACCCATGAAACTCCCATGGCATGTTTTCCATTTCTACTAGAAGACCATAAAAGTGTGGGGTGGCTTCAAAATGACTGTTCTTGCACCAACAAATAGATAAAAGGATTTTGGAAAATTCTAGCACATAGGTTTTAGTAAGGACTTTTCGTTCATGGAGATTGACCCATATGGCAAGAGTCCCCTTTCAGATCCATCTTGTCAGAATCAACCACATGATATTGGCGTTTCTTCCAATATCCACATTTATATCTCGATTGGAAATACTCTTGGCTTTAGAGTGTTACCGGTTGAGTCGTTCCCTTGGGTGAGTACTTTTTCCCCAAGGCAGGCCCTCTAGGATAAACAAAAGTGAATGAAGAACAATATTCGTAACGTGATCAATCCTTGTTGGCAACAAGGAAAGAGAATATACGCAACAATGCCCCCACTCACACTTGCACAAGATGTTCAATTTTAAACTCAAATCGAAGTGTTGAGGTGATCGCTTTGTCTCACCCTAAAGTCATGAAAAAGGCCTTTTGATTCTCAAGATCACTATAAAGCGCGAGAGAAGCGCATATGTCCTTTTTCAATGGTTTTAGTTTAAGTAAGCCCTCATGAAAAAAAAAGTTACACTTGTTCTTTTTAAATCCCCAAAGAAAGATATGAGTTCTTTTTAGAGCACCAAAAGAAAAATGATAAACACTTTGTTCAATTGTTAATCCAAGAAACAAAATCTAGTAAGTTGTGATCCTAAAATTCATTTTAGCCCTTTGCAAGAAATAAACAAAAAGATTCTTTTTAAACCCAAAGGAAGATTAGTGTCCTAAGAAAGAAGTGCTAATAATTCCTTAAAGAAGTGTTAAACAAACACTAAAGTGTTCTTTGTTTTCAATTTCCAACCTACAAGTGAGAGAAACCAGTAAGATTCTAGAAAATACAGAAGTTAAAAACTAGAAAACAGAATATAAATTGATCATCAATCAAAAGACACGTGCTAAAATCAATTTTTCCCTTTTTACTGTCTTCCAACGTCGTAACTCATGACTGTGTCATAGTTTTTTTTCTCAACAGTGCCCTCACAGCGTCGCTTACCAGTCGGCGGCACTCTGTGTTGGGCCAGAGAGCTCAATTGCATCGCAATTTTTGCCCCATGTCGTAGTTTCCTTCTAGCGTCGCTATTTTTAAAATTTTGAAAAATCCTGCAAGTCAACGAGTCTAGCGACAGAGTTTAAAATTTAAATATTTTGGCGGGACGAGTCTAGCATTGCAGTTTGTGTTTTGAGTGGTGCCATAACGCTAAAGATCCAGCGGTGCCAAAACAGTGACACTGAGCTCCCAGTGTTAGAATTTTCTGTGTGTGAGTGAAAACACATAAATTTTAAGACAAGATGGAAAAGAATGATATCATGCCCTCCTTCTAGCACCAAATGTGCGAACCCCAACCTTGGTACCTGCAAAACAACAAGAATAAATGAGTTAGACAAGTGATTGCAAGCCAAAACAAGGATTCCCCATGAAATCCATTTACAACTTCAAACTAGGAAAAAAAATAACAAAGAACACAAGGAAAGTGATAAAACAAAGATTAAATCCTAATTAGATGTGGAAACTCATGATCCCATGGGGGAATTGGTGCCAATTTGATGTGAAAATTGACCCTTTCCCAATTCCTATGATGCAAGCTTGATGTGTTGAAGATAATTGATCCACTTTTTTGGTGAAGAATTAGAACTCCAAGCCAAAATCTGCAAAACCTAGCTATGACTCAATGATTATGGATGAAATTCAAGAGATATTTGAGCATGGTAACTTTTCCTAGATTGTGGATGATGAAATGAGGATATGAGCTCTTTATTTATAGGATTCCAAGATGGATGAATGTCCAAATTTGAGCATTGTGGGACTAAGATTCATCCAATGGCATGATGCCACTTGTCAAGCTATGAATGGATGAAGGATGTGCAATATTTGGGGTTTGTACCAATAAATGCATAATTTTGAATTTCAAATTTGTTGAAATGGCATGCAAGAGGGAAGGGAAAATGCAATAAATGCCACTTGGCTCAAGGCCAAGGACATGTAAGATGAATTTATTTCCTTGTTGGATGTACATGTTGACTTGGAATTTTTGAATTCAAATTGAGAGAATATTCCAAAAGATGCCTTGTGAGGAAAATAGAGATTTAATAAATGAATTAAATCTATTTTCATGAGCAACTTGCATTATCTAGAGGATGGGACATGAGATGAGATTAAATTAATCAAGGGTTAATAAATTTAATGAGAGAGGTTAGATGATGTGACCTATTTGACTCAAATTTATGGATTTATTTAAATCAAATAAGAGAGGAATATGACAAGAGATTAATTAAGGATTTTGATTTATTTAATTAAAAGAGATGGTGTAAGGTTAAATCAAATAAGGTTTTAATTTATTTAATTTAATGGACAAACTTTAGAGATTTAATCAAATAAATTGATTATTTGATTAAATAGGGATAATTAGATCAGATGGATTGATTTAATTAACAAAAGAGATGACTTGATTAGATAAAATGATTTATTTATTCAAGAGTGGAATATTGATGAATTTAATCAGATAGGGGGATTTGATTAAATGGTTAGACCGAGGGATGATTTAGGAAGAAATGATGTTAGTGAGTCAAGATTAGATGCACAATGTCAATCAGTATATTTTACGTGTCTACAGGTACAAACCAAATTAGTTTTACCTTTCACCACATAATGCTCTAGTTTTTTCATATAAATATATGCTCTTCTAAGTCACCATGAAGGAAAGTCATTTTCACATCCATTTTCTCAACCTTTAAATCCTAAGTAAAATCAATAGAAAGTAAAAATCTAATGGACATTAGTTTTACAATAGGATAAAATATCTCACCATAATCAACACCCTCGACTTGAGAGTAACCTTTCACAACCAACCTTGCTTTGTACTTCTGAATACCTCCATTTGAACCAATATTTTTCTTCAACACTCATTTACAACCAAAAAGTTTTCATCTTTCAAGCAATGGTACTAGATCCTTTGTATCATTCTTTTTCAAATATATCATTTCTTCGTCCATAGATATATTCCAATATTTTGCATCATTCATACCTAATGCCTCTTCTATAGATATAGGTTAATTTATGTTAGTATTAAAAGAAAAAATACATCTCCAATCATTAGGTGAATACCTTTGGGTGGTTGTCTATTCCTTGTAGACCTTCAAACAAGCTGAGCTAGAGGTTCTTCCTCCTCTTTTGAATATTTAGAGCTAGATGAGCTATCCTCAACTTCTTGTATATCTAGAGGCCTTAATTCAAAAAATTTAGACATGGGGGAAGTTGTATCACATATTTCTATTTAGTTTATTTTGGCTACAATGTAACAAAAGAAGACTTAGTTTCTCTAAAAATAACACTTCTACTATATATTACCTTCTATGCAATAGGATCACAAAGTTTGTATCCTTTCACACAAAAATTGTATTCAATGAAGATACATTTCACAACCTTTTTCTCCAACTTTATTCGTTTCTCCTTTGGCACATGTGCATATACCTCACAACCAAAAAATATAAGATGTTTCAATGAAGGCTTGTGACCCAACCATGCCTCTTTAGGTTTCCTATCAAAAAAAGCTAATGTAGGAGACTTATAATAAGGTAACAAGCAACAAAAATAACTTCACCCCAAAAAACTTTTTTCTATAATAGCACCACTTAGCATACTCCTATCCTTCTCCATCAATGTCTTGTTCATTATGTTTACAACTCTATTCTATTGTGGAGAATACAGAGTTGTCTTTTGTCTCAAAATGCCACAATTTCTACATAATCTATCAAAATCACTAAAAAAAAATTCACCACTATTAATAATATTGAAACATTTTATTTTATTTCTAATTTGCAAATCAACCATTGCTTTAAATTCTTTAAAATGATTGAAAATTTTAGATTTAATATTTAGAAAGTATACCCACGTCCTTCTACTATAATCATCAATAAATGAAACCTGATTTATAGATTTTCCAAATGAAGGAAAATCTACATGACAAAAAACATCATAATTGTAGTATCGAAAAAAGTATCCCTTGTTCCACACTTAATTTGGGAATAATTAATAATAAAATGAGCTTAATTATGCCTTAATTTAGTGTTGTAATATGTTTTTCTTATTCACATTAAGTTTAGGGCCTTTTTAAATTAAATGGACTTAATTGTGCCTTATTTAGGGTTTTGTAAGGTGTAGGTTTACACTTTCATGCTAATCTAGGGCTTTATTAATTGATTGAGGTTAATTTTCCTTAATTGTTCCCTTTAATTCAAATCCAATCCTAATTAAATGAAAATTTCTAAGAGATAAATCCTGACATTCATAAATGACATTACACAACACTCAACTTTGGAATATGTGTGTCCTAAGTAGGTGACTTAGGACCCATTTTCCATAGGGTGAATGGGTCCCCACTTAGTCCTAGGACCTTGATTTTACATAGCATTTCACCTTATCTGATGTGTGTCCTAGGTAAGTGGTCTAGGACCCTTCACCCTATGGTGAATGGGTCCTCACTTAGACCTAGGACCACTCTTTTGCATATGTTTTTGGTGGTATTTTAATGATTTGAAATCCATAATTCAATTTCAACTTGTGATATTTGAGTTTTAGGAGTTAATCTTAAGTTATGTATAAATACAAGGTTATTTCACTATGTTTCAACTAGAAGAATCTAAGCAATTTTCATGAGATCAAGCATTCATATTCAAAGAAAGGAGCAAGCAAGAGTGAAGTATTAGAGTAGCATTATAGTGTTTTTTCAGGTCTTCAAGCTTATTTTGTTGTCAAAGATCAAGCATTATTGAAGAGGTGATGATAGATACCTATGGAGAATCATGATGGATTCTAGGTTTTTGGAGAAGCACTATGATATTAGATCTAACATAATGACTTATTTCCTAAGTGATTCCATCTTCTATGATAATTATATTTTCAACCTAAAGAGAGGTATAGTCAGATTTATGGCTTATTAAGGGGATTTGAGGTCTCCTAAAGTAGGTTTTGTGCATTATTCATGTTTCATTTTAGGATCCTATTCTAACACATTTGAGTAGGGTTTCTTTGCATTATTAGAGATCTTAATCTTAGACACACATAAGGTTAGGATTGCACACACGTTTCATGTTTTAGACTTTTATTTATCATCAAGGTTTAATTACCAAACTTGGGGTTTGACCAAGGAAAACCCCTATCCACCAACAAACACCAATTTTTTTTGTAGATTATTGACATATCTTGATCTGGGAGTGGGGATTTCAAGTTACAGGAAGGAATTGTAGGTCTAGAGCCTTAAATTCAAATTCAAAGTTTTCTAGAAAAGCCTACCATGACCCATTCACCATAGTGCGAATGAGTCCCTATTAGGGTTACAAAGGAAACAAATTTTCATAGTTCCTAAGCTTCAAATTCAAATTTAGAGTCTTCCAAGAAAGTCTACCAGGACCCATTTTCCATAGGGCGAATGAGTCCCTGTTAGGATGGTAGAAACAATTTTTTTTAACAGGTGCACAACATTTATTACCTTCAGTTTCTTCAAAAAATTTACTATTTCTTTATTTTTTATGATAAATCTCTTCATTTACTTTTGTAGATCTGGGTTTAGAGTTGTTTTTTTTATTTCAAATCTTTCTTGCCAAAGTATTACTTGACCTAGACCCCCATCCTAGCAAAAAGGGAAATTAGAAGATTCACACCTTGATTGTTATTTCATGGTGTGGATATCATTTCCTAATGATGTGAAGAAAGATAGGACATCCTTTTTCCCTCTTTGGACTCACTTTTCCATTTTAGGACATTCATCCTACCCTATTTTTCTTTATTTCATTTTGGTGAACTTGACCTTGCACAGCAAAATTTTAAAAATTGGAGTCTTTTCAACCCTAGATCTTAGTCTTGTAATAGTTTGCATCAGTTTCATTACATTTAGGGTTCTTTAATTTCACATTGCATTTGGGATAAATTTGCATGTTTTCAATTGCTTAAAATCACTAAAAATTAGAAAAATTGTATTAGATCTGAGTTTTTTTTGCATAGTGTTAACATTGAAATCATCATTCAATCATTTAGATTCATATTGTGCATTAAATTTATTCACATTGTTCATCATTCAACCTTAGTCAAAATTGTATTTAGAAGCCTAAAATTTGAAAAATCTGTTATAGAACTGTCTGTTACAAATGGGTATGTGCAAGATCATGATGGGCCAAAAAGTGGTGATATGATGGGTATGTGTAGGGTATGTGGTTGACTTTTTTTTACCCAAAATTGATGAAACAAAAAGGGTTTTTAAATAAGATTCTCATATTTCTAACAATATAAATCATGCTTTACTTTGAATTTAATAAATAATTATTATTCATTTTCTATTTGAATTACGACTAAAGTCTTGATTAATAGGTTGATTGAAAAACATCTATAGCTTTCAAACAAGTATCATATTTTTTGAATCTGAAACATGTGTCACATTCTATGCTTTGCATACTATAGGATTAAAAAAAATTGAATTTCATGAAGCTTTGACCAAGTTAAGGTGGTCGACATACGAGTTTTTATATTTTTAAAAATTGTAATAAAAATCATAATTAATTATTTACTTGGAAAAAATTACAAAAAATATGCATCACATCAGGACATGAGTCCTCTACTTATATCTAAAATATTATCATTTTATTGTGGTTAGGGTGGTTAAACAAACACCTACTTCTTATTTTTTCCCTGAAATTTAAGTACTACCGCATTGAAATTTCAAATTTTCACCAAATAGATTTTTTATTTATTTTTAAATAAACCTAGTAGTTTAGAAACTACATTCAATTTTCTATAGATTCTATTCTTACATATTTTTGAAATAATATAGATAACTTATTCAAATTTTTACATCAAGTTGCCTAACTCTAATTTTTCTGAATTTTTCGCCACTTAAGGGCCTATTTTTTTGCATGATGATCATGCACATACCCAAATCTGAAATAGAAAACACATATGATCAACTCAAAAATACAAGAGTCAAATTAAAAAAACCCTAATCTAGGACCCATTTTCCATAGGGTGAATGAGTTTCTTTACAAAAAAATTCAACAAAAATTTTGAGTGGTTTCAGACCTGAGAAGTAGTTTCCTGAAATAGTTTGTTGTTTGCATTCAATTTGTTGTTGATTTAGTTATATATTACAACACTTGGAAAATAATTTCTTGCATATTTTAGTTAAAGGTAGCACTAGATTTCTACATTTTTCTTTCATTTCCAACATTATTGCATCATTACATACATTAGTTTACATTTTGCAATCATTAGAAAATGAAAACAAAAAACCAAAAACATCAAACAAGACCCTTGGAGAAAGCATAGTTATTTGATTATATCAAATCTATTTTTCCAAGTTAGCTTATCCCTCAAGAATTTTAGTAGTGATGAATTTGACATGTTAGATGAAGCCTTTGAGGACTTCATATTGCAAGGTTCATCCACTGAGGCTTGTCTTGACAAACTAAAACATAAAGATGTTAACACAGGGTAAGTGCACCAAGATGGTTCCCAAAAAGGCGGCTTAAGTGGCCACTTTTTTTTTGAAATTAGAAAATACTGACATTGGATGTGAAATTGAGGATAGCTACACTCAAAATTTTGAGATGGAACAAAAACAAGGATCGAAGTGCTCTGAGTCTACTTTCTAAACTACTAATTTATTTTGAAAATGGTTGAGATTAAGGGGTTCAAAAGAGGGATGTACACAAATTGTTGTTGTTTTTGTCAGAAAAACATAACATAGCAACTCTTATACGACCCTAGCACAGTGAAATTTTTTGTAGTATTTTTAAAATCTCTACGGTCAGAAGTTAGCTAATAGTATCTAGTTGACGCATGATTTTTCTGATAATTTTTTAATGAATATTTGATTTTTTACTAATTTTCTAAGTGGGAACTTCCTAAAAAGTAGAATTTTGGCCGTGCTCCCTCTACAAATTTTGGAAAGTAATAGGTTTTTTTAATTTTTATTTTTTAAAATTTGTAGAATGGAGTCTAGTTTCTAAAAATGTAATTTATTTGAAATTTTGATGAGTGGTTAATTTATAAACAAAAAAACACCAAACACTGCTTTTTGACAAAAAAAGACATACAAACAAAATAAAGTATGGATCAAAGGCCTAACATTGTCAGAAAGTGAGAAAAATTGCATTGTTGGAAACCTAAGAGAGAACCTATCATTACCCATGTGTTTGATTTTGTCGATATTGAACTAGATGCAATCCTAACGGTGAGCACAAACATGATTATGTGAAAAATTATAGAATTTGCAAAAAACACGTCTCTGGTTGTTGGGAATGCCTTCCAAGCCTCTGGGTTGGTATTCCAAGGCAAATACCAAAGCTAAGGCTTGGGGATTCCAAAAGAAAAATATAACGTGGGCACGTTATAATGCACTCGCATTATGTGTTAGTTTTTACTTTTTTGCTTCTCCGGGAACATGTCTAGCAACACATAACGCTCTTGAGTTCTGTCTTCCTTTAGTTAAATGCCACTTTATTGAATTTTTGTTGATATGACTGTATGTATATGTATGTTGGTGTGTCATGTATGTATGTATGTATGTATGCTTGTGGGAGAGAGGGTGAGAGAGGGTGGGACTGGGAGAGAGTGTGGGATATTGGGAGAGAGGGTGGGAGAGTGTGGGAGAGGGTGGAGAGAATGGGAGAGGGAGAGGGTGGTAGAGGAGTGGGAGAGAGGGATAGTGGAGAGGGTGGTAGAGAGTGGGAGAGAGTGGGAGAGTGTGGGAGAGTGGGCAAGTGGGAGATAAGGTGGAAGGGAGGGAGGAGAGAATGGAAGAGAGTGGGAGAGAGTTGGAGAGTGTGGGAGAGGCTGGGAGAGGGTGGTTGAGAGTGAGAGAGTAGGAGAGGGTTTAGGTTTTATGGTGGGAGAGCATGGGAGAGGATGGGAGAGAGTGAGGGAGATTGGGAGAGAGAGGGAGAAAGAGAGTGGGAGAGAGTGTGGCAGAGTATGAGAGAGTGGGAGATAGGGAGCGAGAGAGTGGGAGATAGTGGGAGAGGGTCGAAGAGAGTGGGGGAGAGTGGGAGAGAGTGGGAGGGAGAAAGATAGTGGGAGAGAGGGAGGGAGAGA
>VDFB02000007.1:124973295-125000799 GCA_007258455.2 Sequoia sempervirens | reverse complement strand
GGTCAAAGGTACGCAACCTAGCCCACCTCAATTAAATATTGATGAAATTGCTAATGTTGAGATGTATGTACCGAAGAGAACACCACCTATAATTTTGCGTAGAAAGCCAAAGTTTTTGATTAATATTGATGAGGATATTTTGTAGCACATGGAAGGTAAGATTCCAAAATGCACTTGTAGAAGATATGCTGATAAGATTTGGAAAATGTTATTTGAAAGGATAAATGAGACCGGAAGATGTCAACTATTTGTTCAAATGATGCGGGGTTTAAAGTATAGAAACATCATGAAGACTCCTAGGTTGAGAACATCAAATGCATCAAGTGAAAACAATATTGTGATGAATCTAATGGATGCTTATGAGAGTGTGGGTAAGACCTCACACTCAAAGGATAGTAATGTCACCTGATGTGTCACTACATCGACTTTAGTAAGCTATCAAACAAAGAGATCTCGTCTCATTAAAAAGACAAGTGAACAAATGGGAATTATTAGAAAAACTTTATCAAAAGCCGTTCAAAGGCGACAAAGAATTGAGGGCACCGATTCAAATGAATTATGGGAATTCTTGGGAAGACTGCCACATAAAGATAAAAAATTTGTTGAATCATTGAGAACACTAATTGAAGATTATTGGAAGAATAATACAAGGCCATCTCTGAATCAAAGGGATGTCGTAAGAAGGAGAATCGGTAGTCGGAACCGTGAGCCACATCCAAATCATTTTTTGGATACAACTCAAACCCAATTATTTTGTAAATTTCAAAATGCTTATTCTCAAGTTAGTATTTCTCAAATATTTTTTGAAATGCTGAAACCTTTTTATGTCAAGATAAATCACACACACACACTACTTCTTGCTATAGAATACATATTGAATTCACTAACCATTATGATGTTTATCGTTATATATGTTTAGTTTTGCATACTAACAATGTTTTGTAGGATTGTGGCATAGAAGCCCCACCAAAATCTTCAAGAGAGTTCTTATCAAACAATTTATGTCAAATAGAGGATGGCCAAATATTCTACAGGACATGCTTGGATGGTTCATGCGAGCGTTGCGGTGGCTTGCAACGAATGCCAATATGTCAACATATGGAAAGCACAGATGAGGTGGGACATAAAGTAGTAGATTTTAGGAAGTATAAAATAGTGGCATACACTACAAAAGATGGGTCTCAAGAAAAAAGGTGTGATTTGGTTATTAAGAAGATTCCAGTGTATCAGTTTCTGTCCATGTTTCGGGAGAATCTAGTGTATGAGTATGCAAGGCATACCCATAGAGACCGATGGCTGGACACACAATTCAAGCTATGCAAGGACACCTTTCCAGTTGGCAACATGGTATCAGTGGTTGAATTTGCAGAGAACTACACTCTACAACCACAATGTGAGGTGTAGTCACAGTATTACAACTCCACATAGGTTTCAATATTTGTGCACATAGCATTCATTCATGCAACTGATAGTACAGAGGACCAAAGGAAGGTATTGAGGGAGTATCACTTTTATATTAGTGATGATCACACACATTCTCTAGAGTTCATGCAAGGTTGCTTCCAGATGTTCTATAGTGATTTGGCTCAAAGGGGCTAGTGAACGGTTAGCATATAATATGGTCGGACAACTATGCAACACAGTTCAAGAACGTGCACATGTTCTACTAGTTGTGCAGGTTGCATCTCACTATAGGTGTTCAACATATTTGGAACTTTTTTGAGGCCGGGCATGGAAAGGGGGAGCATGATGGTGTAGGAGCATGTGTGAAAAGAGTATTAGCAGGAGAAGAGTTAAAATATAAAGATAGTGCAAAGTTGATAGATGCAAGTTCAATCGTTAAGTGGTGTAATGCTTCGATGGGTCTAGGTAATGAAGGTACATCTTCAATTTGTGGATTTTTTTGGTTGTTGGATGATACTAACATTGCACCATATGAGGATTTTTGTACACTAACAGGATCGAGTGAGCTACACTCTTTCCTTAGCTCAAATGTAGGTTCATGGAGTATCAATACACGTAAGATGGTATGCTTTTGTTCTTCATGTACAATGCAATCCTGGAGTGATTGTGAGTCAGGGGAGTGGGTTGACAAATGGTTGACAAGTTATCTTAGCCCACTTCACACATATCGCCCTCCAACGGCATTGGAACTAACATAGATGGAATCATCAGTCGACTTTGACCATGTATTAGATCTAGTTCAACTAGGTAATATATCTACTTGCTTATTTTTTGAAATTCCATATTGTTATCTTACTTTGTACTATATTCATAATGTTGACTAATTTCAAGTGATTTTCTGCACATATCAAAGCAAGGCATGTTTATGCAGTTATTGTTGATGAAGAAAATGAAGAGGGAATGAACTATTACTTGTGTCATTGTGTTGAGGCCAAAAATAAATTGGAAGCCCCAGTTATAGATGGAGAAAACATCGAATACCCTATAGGTTCAGTTGTTGTTACTGGAATGTGGCTTAGAAGGTACCCACATAAGAGTGTTAAACATTGGCTGTTTGAGGACTTTGACATGCATCGTAAGATTCTTCATTACTTGAACCTTGTTGTGGCATTCAATGTTCATCTGAGCAAATATGGTGGTAGAACTTTGAACAAGACCTTGTGGAAGGTCCGTGAGTCTGACCATGAGGCAATACTTGACACAATAAATAGTAGAGCATATCTAGATGGTTCATTGGATTAATTTGTAAGTATATGCACAATTGTTCTTATTAATTTATACTTGTATCCACGTTAATTTTTTTGATGCCAATGCTATCATTTCTTATTTTACTTTGTGTATCTGTAAGTAACCCAGTAAACATTAAATGGTGTCCCCTTGCAGAAAATGAAGATTTATGAGCCATCCAAGAGAATCTCAGGCATAAAAGCAATGCAACATCCCTATTTTGATGATCTTGACAAATCTCAATTATGTTTTTCAGCCATTACAAAAGTGCATGTGAAGCTTGGTGAGGGAATTTCAAGTTATTCATTTGAAGTTAACCTTATCATGATCACCTATGATGTAGACATTATAGGAGCATCTTGAATTTCAAGATATTCTAGATTCATGAGAGGTGTTGTGTGCAATAGGTATCTTGCAACTCGCAGTGAAGATGTATGAGAAGGAATGAATAAGTTAAGAGACTTCCATGCCTATCTGTAAGTGCCTTCCATCTATTTTCATTTCATTTCCATTTTGGACATGAGTTGTTTCTTTTTATTCTTTTACTTTTCCTATCTGTAACTAAACTAGTAAAAATTGATTGGTCTCTCCTTGCATAAAATGCTGATTTTCGAGCCATCGAAGAGAATCTTAGCCAAAAAGCAATGCAACATCCTTATTTTGATGATCTTGACAAATCTCAATTTTGATTTCAAGCCATTATAAAAGAGCATGTGAAGCTTTGTGAGGGAATCTCAAGTTTCTCATTTGAAGTTAACCTCTAAATGAGAACCTATGATGTAGACATTATAAGAGAATCTCGAATGTATGAGTGACATTGTAAAATATCTATGAGAAAAGAGTACCTAAGGCATTGTAATGAGATTTACTTGTAATGAAATTTACTGAAATAATGAAATTTGGTGTAGGGGCACCAAGGTTATTGAGCAAATTTGGTTCACGGAAATATTTTAAGTTAGTTTTTTGTTTTGAGTTTTGTCAATTGAATAAGGTCATAACACATCCACAATTGATTTATAATGTAATAAGGCATGTTAGTTACAAAAAGAACAGTTAGGCATGATTGAAAAGATGTAGAATTATTTGTAAAGGCTATTTAAGTTATTATTTGAATTTGTATCCTTTTGAAGGAAAATCTTTGAATATGGCTGTAAATGTACTATTAGTGAGATTGAGATTGTTAACCTTCAGAGAGTAGCAGTATTTATGTTGATGAAATTTCCTTTAGATGCAAGGATTCAAAGCACATCAACCATGTGGTACAAATGATTAAATCCCAAAGATGATATGTAGCAATGAAAGAGTCTAAAAAGGAAGAGAGAGCTACACTGGTGACTCAAGAGAAACTTTAGTGATGTAGAGTCAAGGTGGAGAAGACTCAAACAAATCAGATTTCAGTAAATCAACAACCTTTGTTATTTCATTTGGCCATGTTGGAACAACTACCAACAAAAAGGTTTCCAAACTCAACAATTTGGCTTAAATTTTAGAGAATGCCTCTCAAGGACCATCTCATCATCAATATAGCATCTACTCAAACCCCCAACACCATTCCCAAGCCAGACATACAAGGTTTCTTTGCAATTTCTTGGAGATCCTTCAAACTGCCCTAAAAAAAGGCTACAAAATTAGCCCTGTTTTACAAACAAATTGATCTTTAAACTTCTGCTAACCCCACAAGCTCTTGGAAAGTCTTCAAATAGGTCACAAAAATCCCAGTTCCATAGGTTTTAGAAAATAACTCAACCTCTAAGCCATAATTTCTTAAAACCCTCAATTTCCTAACAAATACCTAGGGTTTTTAGCATCTCACAACTCCAAGGCCTTCCAAACCTCGCCAAAGCATCAAAAAATTTTTTAGCATCTGCACACACATAATAAACTTTTTCCTAGCCTTTAGACTCAGTAGATCTCAAAAACATCACTTTGGTTCCTCCATTTCAAACTAAAATCTCACATTCTTACCCTAAAACATCACCAGCCCTATAAACGCCTTACCATTATTAAAAGAGTCAAGGAAACTTGAAAAAAAAACATTGTAAACCTTTCCTCTGAGTCACAATTCACCACAGTAGGAGGAAGGGCTCCATCACAAAAAATAAAGTAAACTCAGACCCTGTTGGTCTGTACAGGCTGAATAAAGAAAAATGGATTTTCCTTTCACTAAAACAACTAAAGGTGTATCAAAATAGATTGAAATCTAGGTTAAGACCTGCCACCACAATTTTTCATAAGTTTCTATTCATAGGAGGCCTGTACTGGGCCGTACACAGAGAAAAGAAACTGAAAAACTCAGAAAAATGTTGAAATTCCACAGTTTTAGGTGTTGTGAAGAGCACCAATCTTCATAAAAACTATTGATTGAATTCCCATTCAGGATTGAATTATGTTTTTAATACATTTCAAATGAGAATCATCTCCCTTCAATTCCCATAACTACCTTTGAACCACCAAACCCTTATTAAGCCTACAAATACTAGTATTTAACAGTGGTTTTCCTTAATAAGCTTTATCATGCAAATTTATTAGTCTAAAGGCCTAGGACCACTTAGACACCCTTATAACATTAATTTTAGACTCTTTATCTACACTCCCACCTAATTTTTACATAATTTTCCTTTATGGTAATATCAACAATTATTTAATTCAAGAGTGCTTTTGCACATTTGTCCACCCTAACCTACTAATTCCCAAAGTACATAAAAGATTGAGCTATTAGACCTTATTCAAGACAAAAAGACCTCAACATACTAATATTTACCAACTATCCTCCCAATTTACCATCAAAAAATCACAAATTGAGGGTGAGGTGTGGGTTCTCCTACACCATTTAGCTTTCAAAAATAAAGTCAATTAGGCTGGCAAACGTCTAGATTGGGCTAGCATTTGGTGGAAGAGGAAGAAAGATGACTGGAACTCTAGAGGCCCACCATACTAGATTTTGGTATTGAACCATGAGAGTAGAAGAGAGGTTTGATATCATGTATCAAAACATTAATCATGCATTCTTCCAACCAATGGAGAAGTAGATGATTACTTTGCTTCATTTTCATTTGCATAAGCATATCAAGGCATGGGAACCAGGAAGACCAAGGATGTCTAGTTTTATGTGGAGGTAATGGATGTGGTCCAAACTTTAGGAGGGGTAAGAAGGTCAATGTATGATCTTGATGAAATTGAGGAAGAACAACAAGAGAGGGACAGGAAAAATAAAATCAATACAGAGTTTCAAGGATTTTTCAAGCGAGTAAGAGAGCTATGGGAGCAGCCTCATCTAAAATATTTTGAACTAGAGTTTGATATGTACCATTTAGAGAGCTTGGTTTTCATGGAGTTCCTTTCAAAGCATCTACTTTTATTATTCTTATGGTAAACTATTTGGTAGAGTTGGTGGAATTACCTTTCTTAGTAATCGCTATTAGTGAGATTGAGATTGTTAACCTTGAGAGAGTAGGACTTGGGAAAAAGGAATTTGATATGGCTATTGCTTTCAAAGACTTCAAGTGGGATGTATTCCATAGTTACGCCATTCCTCAATCTTCACTTGATGGCATCAAGGAATGGTTGCACTCCATGGTTATAAAGTATTATGAAAGCAAAATGAACTTGTACTAGTAGCTAATTTTGAAGACTATTATTGATGATCCAAATAAATTTATTGAATATGTTGGTTAGGAATTTTTGAATATGGAAGCTAGTGATTTTGATTCTGATAATTCAGAAGAGTTAGATCAAGGATATGAACCCTCTAATGTAGAAGAGGAATTAGAATCACTCTTCATGTTGCAGGTACCAACTTTAATACCAACTACAATGGCAACATTAAAATTCCCTAGCAATATTTATGTAAAGGAAATTTCCTTTAGATGCAAGGATTCAAATCACATCAACCATGTTGTATAGATGATTAAATCCCAAAGATGATTTGTAGCAATGAAAGAGTCTAAAAAGGAATAGAGACCTACATTGGTGACTCAAGAGAAACTTCAACTTTCAAAAAACAAAGCCAATTAGGCTGGCAGATGTGTGGATCAAGCCAACATTTGGTGGAAGAGGAAGAAAGATGTCTAGAACTCTAGAGGCCCACCATACTAGATTTTGATATTCAACCATGAGAGCAAAAGAGAGAGTTGATATCATGTATCAAAACATTAAGCATGCATTCTTCCAGCCAGCGGAAGAGGTGATTACTTTGCTTCATTTTCATTTGCATAACCATACAAGGCATGGGAACCAAGAAGACCAAGGATCTTGTTATGCCTTGCATAACCACCCCATTTAATTCTAGAACAAAATGGGTCCCCCCTTCTTTTATTTATTTTTATTGCTTTTGGTTGCTTGCTTTCCTCTTGGGAGTTCTTTTGTTTTCTACCTGGGTTTTCTTTCTTGTTTTGTCAAAATTTTGGTTCTATCCCAACATGCACTGGTTTTCTTCTTGCTAAGTACTAAATCACACTATCTTAGACAATGGTGTATTTCATTTTGATATATCTTATGTGCTTCTGAGGACTAATGGGGACTCTATTTTGTAGGATTAAATTACACACGTGATGACACTTGTCAAGGGAGCTCAATTGGGAAGCATTCCCTAATCTAGTTGGTCATAAATTTCCTCTAAGAAGAAGGTCGGCAAGACCCTGTAGTTGTCTTGCTGACTGGCATTGCTTTCTATTCATTTGAGGTTCACAGGTTGCCCAAACATCCCGCTCGCTGTGACTCTTTTTGTTTCTTGCCGACCGAAGGAGCCCTCACCATAAGCTCTTGCCACTCGATGAAAGGTCTCACCGAAGAGGCAAGGTCTCAACAACAATGGCGGCATCAACGTAGCAGTTTGGGATTGCAAAGAGGTCTCGGTGAAGGAGGAAAGGTCTCACCAACAGGAGGGATATCACCAAAAGGGGTCTTGCCACTCGATAGGATATCTCGCCGATCCGTCAGAGTCTCAGCAAAATGAAACGGCATCAGTGAAGGATGGCGAGATCAGCATGAAGTCTGGGTGACCTAGGGATTGTCTCGGCAAAGGTCCTACCGATAGACAAAACTCTTGCTGATGCAAAAATGAGCTCGATGAGGCAGAGTGAATTCAACAAAAGGTCTCCCTAAAGTGCTCTGAGCTTGGTGAAAGGAAGTTTCGGTCAGTGTAAGGTCTCACCGACCGAAGGGAGTCTCCCTAACAGGGTGTGCTCGCTAGAGAAAGGAAGGCTCACCAAGATGTCTTGGCAAGTGAACTTTGTCTCACTGACATAAAGCAGCATGGCTTCAGTGAAAGGTCTCGGCGAAGGGAGCTAGTTTAGCCAATACAGAAGGAGCCCGACAAGACAAGAGGAGATCGATATAAGGTCTCCTCGACCACAGAAAGTCTGGCCGACATCAAGGAGATCACTGAAAGAAAAGGTGACATCGCCAAAGGTCCCACTGACCTGGTGGGGTCTAGCCGATAAGAATGAGCGAGTGGGAAGGAAAGAGGAAGTTGGCGGGAGGTCTAGGTGACTACACTGGAATCTTGCCAAAAGGGAAAAGGGGCTTGCTATGACATCCTGCCGACCATGGGGAGTCTTACCAAAATGAAAGGGGCTCGGGCCTAGCTTGGGGTGACTAAAATGAACTCACTGTAATCTTTCCCCGACCAATGTTGGTCTTGCTGACTAGCGATAGCTTTTCCAATGTGTTGTCTCCCTGCAGTATAGTAGAATGCACTCGGTGAAAGGTCTCGACAAAGGAAGCTTGCCTCCCTGAAATGAAATGAGATCCCGTCAAAAGGGAGATGCCTTCACCCAAATGTCTCATCAACCAGGGAAGGTTCTGCTGAAAGAAGAATGTGCTCGTTGAGGGAAGAGGGGCTTCACCACGAGGTCATACCGACTAGTGACTATCTTGCCGATAGTCTTTGTGAGCTCGATATGACTTCTACAACTCGCCAAAAGGTCTCATCAACTGACACCCACTATGCTAATAGCTGTTAAGAGGCAAAATCACATCAAGGAGACACGATTAGTGTCTCACCAACATGAGATTTAATATGGACCACCTTTGACCATCTGATGATCCTACATGGCGTATTTCTAACCAATCAGAAGAAGCTAAAGGAATGACCTATTGGCCATTGACCGATTGACTACCACCTTGAAGGAGACCGACAAAATGCAAAACAGATGAACTCATTCTGAGATTGAAGGGCAATGGATCGGCTAGGGGATAATGTTCGAATCTAAAGGGAGGCCCGATGATGCTTCCAGAAGACAGTCAACGTGTAGAAAGGTCTTGAACATGAAGGAGGCCAAAGGAAAGAAGTAACCATGACTCATAGGGGACAGGTTAGTGACCACTGGCAAGAGGCAGATCAGTATTAATGGAAAAATACTTTTACAGCATTTAGGGCGGCCCCAATGGAGTTCAAAGATGGACACAAAAGGCCAAAGTAAATGCGGCAGCTACAAAACATCTAAGAGGATTCCCAAAATAATCTCTCATCGGCATGGACAATAGGGATTCACATTGAATGCAACTTTGACTCTCTTCAGAAAGATCTGAGAGCCGACTCTCCTGGAAGCAGATATTTTGTAAACCCTAATGTAGGGATACAACGCATTATTTTTGGTACACTCTGTATATATATGGCATTCTTTCCTCTTTGTAAAGGTTAGAACTTCTAGAGTTAGAAAAATTTAGCAAAAATAGATAAGAAATAGAGGAGACAGAGCTGCATCCTGATTCTTTGTAATAGGAGTTTCTTTTGTCTTCTTAGGATAGGAGTTAGATTTAGCAGAATCCTGTAATGTATCTTTCAAGTTTTCTTAATATAAATGGAAATAATTTGGAGTCATAGATTTTCTATACATTGGTGATTGTGCTAGCTTTGTAATTGTTGCTTATATGTTTCACTAACAGTAGAAGCAACCAGATCTTAATCTACTTCAGATTGTGTTTCAGAATGGTGTTTGTCTTAAGTTAATCATTCGATTTGTGAAGTCTTCAAGGAATGCAATGTTATTTTGGTGTTTTATTTAAAATGGTAACTAGTACTCTGTTGTAGAAATCAGCACTGTGAATGAATGCAACTGTGTGTTAATCACAAGTTAATTTTGTTCTTCAGTTTAAGTTTACAATTCCTTGAAGAATAATAAGTCTATTTAAGATAGGTGAATTATCATTCTTTCTATCCCAAAGCTCTGACCCATCTTTTGATGTTTCTTTAAAAATCCCTGGTTAGAGTAGGTTTAAATTCATGCTTGATCTTAGAACAATCCAAAAGCTCACACCAGCAGGCCCCTTAAACATTATTGTTACATTGACCACTGAGGGACATTAGCACAGTTGAGAACCAACTATAAATACCTTGGGAGCTAAGATATCCATGTGTTATCTTTCTCTTTCAGGAGAAACAAAATAGCAGTATTATGTTTAATTGTTGCTATGCTATTTTGACCATCAACAGAAGCTGGCACTAGAAGGAGGGCCTAGAAGGGAAAACTAGATAAAATTGGGTTTTCCTCCCCAGAAAGGCCCGATAGAGTTCTTCGATCAACTAAAAATCCATCACCTTTCATATAACTCAAGACCCCAAGAAGATACAAGAGTCACAAGACTGGGGCAACTATCATACCACCCTTATCAGCTCCACTCACCCCACTAGGCTTTTCACCAATACCCTAGTGGATACCTATCAATCCACCATCACATCCATCACAATTGTCATCATAGCTAGTTCAACCCATACAACGACTAGCTCAACCACCACCACCCCCACCAATGGCGTTCTTTTAGAATAATCCCTCTCCATTGGGGACTATTCTTGGAGGTTTTCATGATATGCCCAAGAAACCTAAGAAATTATGCCCCAAGTACATTCATGGCGAATCAAGGAGTGTTGAAGAGCACATACAAGCTTTCAAGGATGCTTGTACCAGAGCTCAGATAGCTCACCATGATGTAGTTTGTAGGTTGTTCCCTTACTCCTTAGGGGATATGTCATACAATTGGTACCTTAATCTTCCTCAAGCTTCCATTCTGACCTGGACACATTTGGAAAATTCCTTTATCAATCAGTTCAGGGTTTATGTGGATGTAGCTCTTTTGTACCACCAATTTACTACTATTAGGAAGGAGCCATGTGAATCCTTGCCTTTGTTCAATACTAGGTTCTAGCGAATGTATAGGAGATTGCAAGATCCCTATCTAGTCGCTGAGAATAGTGCTATTCAAGCTTACTTTAGGGTTATAGACCCCTTGCTTGGCTTGTTCCTGCAAAGAACTTATCAACCAGCTGATATTGATTCTCTATCCAAAGTCTATCATCTAGCTATCAAGCTGCAACAACAAATTAGTTCTCAACAAGGAAGCCTGGCAGGAGGTTTCCCTTCAATAGGATATCAGATGCCTAGCCCAACCCCTCTATTCAATACTGTCCTGAGAATGTCTCCTTCCCATTATGGACCTACTTCTGAGTTGCAGACTCAACCACCTATTCCATTCTTTGCTACTGGAACTCCTGATCTCTTTCAACAATCATAGGTTCCTCAAAGTTCCCATGGTTGTCATAACCAAATTTGAACACCAAATCATGGTGGTCAGCCACTTGTTGCTAAGAGTGTGGAAAGTGAAAAGACAGTCTAACTTACGAATGAGGTAGAGACCTTGAAGAAAACACTGTCTCAAGTTACAAATGACATGGCTCAGCTTCGATTGAATCCCTCCTAAAACCAAGGTAACTACCCTAATCAAAATAGAAACAATCAAGGTACTTATCAGAACAACAACAATTACAACCAAAGGGGTTATCAGGGAAAAAATTCCTCTAACCAAAACTATAAGAATCAAAATAGAGGATATAACCAAAGGCCAAATAACAACAGGAAATGGAATACAGGGCCCAATAATGGTGGAGTTTTGCACAACTATCAAGCTAATGAGGAAAGATCACATACTGCAAACGTGGTTGACCTCAACTTCATGACTAATTGGTGCAAGCTACATGATACAACAACCCATTCTAAGGTGAACTACCCTGAAATGGAGAAAGTTATCAAGATGGCACAGGCAGATGCCCAAACATTCTAAGGGAATCCTCACAAAGAAGGCAGCTTAGTATATACAGCAATGACTTATGACCTCTTTGAGGAGGAACCTTCATTCTCAAGGTAAGAGGAGAATGAACCAAAGGAAGATTCATATGATGCCCAATCATTTCAAACAAAAGGAGGACACTTCCTGAGAAATCAGAACAAGGGTCCAGTCACTACATCAACACCACCTAATCACATGGTGCCTCCAAATCAAGGTGTTGATAATAACCTTCCTCCACCAAAAGGCCCGCCTAACTTCCACAACAAGGGTAATCCCTCTGGTGTTTTCAAAAGTAATGCAAGTCATAATACAAAATTTGATATTGTTTCTGAGATGCAGAAACAAAAACTTCTTTGTCATATTTTGACATCTTAAAGTGGTGCCTTGCCCAAAGGGAGATAGTGCTGAAAGCTTTGGAGCAAGCTGACAAATCAAAAGGAAAGAACAAGATGGCACCTGCTAGGGACATGAATGCAGCCTTGTATAGAAACAAGGTAGGTAATCCACCATTTCTTTTGAGTTTAAGAATTTGTGGAAAGAACCTACATAATTGTCTATTAGATTCAGGGGCTTCAGGCAATGTTATGCCATTTTCCATATGTAAGAAGTTGGGATTAACCCCATTCAGAAAAACAAGGTCATTTAACTTGACAAAACGGAGGTTAATGTGGTGGGGGAATTAAGAAACATACATGTGCAAGTGGGATCAGACCCCAGGGTTCAAACCAACATAGACATTCAAGTAGCAGACATTCCCGAGACCTATGGTATGCTGAGCAGAGATTTGATGAAAAGTCTAGGGGGATATCTTTCCCTTGACTTTTCACATATGTGGCTACCATGGAGAGGGATTCATACTTAGGTTAGGATTGAAAGTGAGCCTCGCCTCAAGCATATCATTACTGAATATGATTGCCCCAATGAGGTAGCCTATTTTGAAACTAGGCTAGGGGTTTACAAAAGAGATGAAATTTTAACCTTTTCTGTTCTTGATCCTAAAGAACCGCCAATACAAAAGTTCCCTGATTTGGTGATTAATGAAAACCAACAGGCATTGTTCAATAAGCTACAATAGGATTAGCTAGTCTTGGGAGAAGGTACTGACTTGCAAAGTCTTCTGCTCCCTAATTGGTGCAGGGTGCATTACCAAAATAATTCTGAATTGACTTGCCAACCCTGCATTGACATTCTAAATCATGTTGCCCAAGCTGAGGATGCTAGCTCAAGTCACACTGAGACCATTGCAAATCACTTCCCATTTGAAGCTGAGGAAGCAATAATGTTAACCAAGGATAGGATACCTTCAAAGGGAATTCCTTCTCAAATTGAACTTGACTCAGTTACATTTCTGAACCAACATGTTTATGCAGAATAATTCCAAGATCTACCTGACACCCTTTCACTCACAAGTATGTTGAAACCTGATGGATCCATCAAAGATGCAAGTGAATGTCAAAAGGATAACATTGGGTCATATGTTATAGCTAAGTAGGAATTGGAAGGTGCACCTGAGGAACCAGTTGAACACCCATTCCCTATATCTGATGCAAAAGACCAAGTAGTCCCACCCCTGGCTCATTCTATCCAAGTGCCCACAATGACCTCAAAAGGACCAACTCCAGCCCATGATCAGCTATGGACCCTCATTTGATGGATCTAAATCCAAAGTAGGTTGTGGCATTGAGATTGAACTAACCATCCCTAAAGGGAAAACCTTCTTTGCTTCTTACAGGTTGCAATTTGGATGCACAAACAACGTAGCAGAATATGAAGCTCTAGCACGGGGACTGATGTTTGCACATAAGAAGAAGGTCGTTGCCTTGATGGTTAAAGGAGATTCAGAAATTGTTATCAAGCAAGTACGCAACTAGTACACATGTCACAATAGAAGGCTGGCAGCATATAGAAATAGGGTATGGAACCTGATCGAAGACTTTGATGCCTTTGGGATTAGCTTAATTCCTAGAGAAGAAAATCAGATAGTTGATTCATTGGCTATTGCTGCAAGTACCTTGGAACCTATGCAAGGTTCCAAACTCAAGAAATTCTCAGTGGAATTAATTTCCACCCTTGCAGTTCTTGATAATATCATGAACTTTCAAGTCTTTGATGATGATCGACATATTCTTGCTTTCTTAGCAAGCTCAGATGTTTTTGAGGGGCAAATTATTGATGAGTCCAACAAAGATCAAGGGGATTGGAGCCCTAAGGAATGTGATATAGAAGGGGTCCTCAATTTAAAGAATAATAACATTCCCAAGGGAACGGTTGCTTTAGAAATAATTTTTGATTCAGACCCAAGGGCTCAAGAAAAGATATCAGCTAGAGATAAAGGAGGTGAATACAAAATTGTTAACTTCACTGATTCTGGTCTTGAAAGGAATGTCTACATAGGGAAAACCTACCCTAAAGAAATCATAAAAGACATACTAAAGGCACTTAAGAAAGATATTGCTGTGATAGCTTGGGGATATGAAGACCTAAAGACATTTGATGCTACTATAATGACTCATACTATTCCTTTGAAGCCTGAAGCCAAGCCATTTTGACAAAAACAACACCCTGTCAATGCCTTGATTGAGCCACTGATCCTTAAGGAAGTTCAGAAATTGCTTTCTGCAAGGATAATCTTTCCTATGCGCCATTCAACCTAGGTAGCTAACTTAGTCCCAGTCCATAAGAAAAATAGAGAGATCAGGTTATGTGTGGACTTTAGGAATCTGAACAGAGCTTCAAAGAAAGATAACTACCCACTTCCTTCTCTGGATGAGGTCTTGTAGACTATCAACAGATCTCAGATGATATCATTCCTAGATGGTTACTCTAGATACAACCATGTAATGGTTAACTATGAAGATAGATGAAGACAACCTTCACTACAAAGTGGGGAATGTTTGCATACAGGAGGATGCCATTCGGTCTAATAAACGCAGGAGCGACCTTTTAGCGCACCATGGACATGACATTCAGGGATTTGATTGGAAAGTGCATCATCATCTACATGGATGACCTCATGGTGTTCTCTAGGGATTGACTGAACCATGCTATGGACTTGGCTAAGGTTCTTGAAAGATACATCTGATATGGCGTCTCCCTGAATCCCAACAAGTGCATATTCAGGGTTTCTGAAGGAAAGCTCTTTGGACATATAATTTCAGAAAGGGGAATATCGATTGACCCAAATTGAGTTGAGTCCATTCTGAAGCTCACCAGGCCAGGAAGCAAGAAAGAAATGAGGTCTTTCTTCAGGAAGATCAATTTCGTGAGAAAGTTTATTATGGGCTTTGCAAAAATCGTAAAACCTCTGAATGAAATGATGAAGAAAGATGCTAAAACAGAGTGGACTGAGGAGGAAAAGACCACATTTTCACAAGTCAAGTGATCCATTTCAGAAGCGCCCGTTCTCACCAGCCCTAACCACTTGAGACCATTTTATATCTATTCCTTTTCTTTTGAACATTCCTACGGAGCTGTATTAACTCAACGAAGAGAGGAGGCAGAGGAGAGACCGATTTCTTTCATGAGCTCTCCATTCAAAAACACTAAAGTTAAGTACCCGCCTCTCAAGAAGCAAGCTTTTGTGCTAGTCAGGGCTATCAAGAAGTTTTGGCATTACATTCTCTGAAGCCAAATCATCGATGTAGTTCCTGATGTTGTTGTGAAGTCTTTACTTATGCAGAGTGAGCTAGGAGAAAGAAGAGGGAAATGGATGGCCATCTTGCAAGCATTCGATCTAGAGATACACCCTATGAAACTAGTCAGGGGTATAGGCTTGTCTTAGTCCATGGTGAACACTAGCGACAAAGCTATCATTTGTCAGCAATACATGACCCAGTCTTTCTCTAACAACCCTTGGTATGCTGATACCATTTGCTTTATGCTCAATAATCGGTGTCTAGAGGGAATGAATGCAACAAAAAGGAGAGTGCTAAGAATGAAGAGTTCTCATTACATGCTCAAAGGAGGGTTGCTATACAGGAATAATTTTGAAGGAGTGTACCTATGATGCCTTGATCAGCAAGAGGCTAAACATGCGATCTCTGAGTTTCATGGGAAACATGGCACAGGTCATGGGTTTGCGGACTCATTGGCACACCAGATCCTTAGATTTGGTTATTACTGGTTGTGTGTATTCAAAGACGCCCATCAGCATGTAAGAACATGCCACATATGTCAAATTTTTGCATCAAAAGAATGCCATGCAACCATGCCATTGGAACTCGTCTACGAGGTAAGGCCATTTTCCTAGTGGGCACTATATTTTATTGGGGTGATAAGCCTGAATTATCCTGTAGGACACAAGTTTATTTTGACTACTATTGATTACTACACAAGGTGGACAGAGGCTATACCCTGCAAGAACAACACAACAGAGGTAGTGATCAAGTTCCTCACCGAATGCATCACTACAAGGTTTGGGGTACCCTTCACGTTGGGCTTATAACAATGGTTCTTCCTTTTCTTCTGCTGAATTCATTTCATGGGCTTATGATCACAAAATTGTCTTAAAGTATTCTTCAAATTATTACCCACAAGGAAATGGAGTTGCAGAATCAACCAACAAGAATCTCTTAGGGGTAATTAAGAAACTGTTAGAAAACAATCCTAGAGACTGGCATACCTAACTGAGATTTTCATTATGGGTAGATAGAACTAGGATTAAGGCCACTTTACAGACCTCACCATTCAAGCTAGTATATGGCCAAGAGCCTGTATTCCCTATCCATCTGCAAATACCTATCCTTAAGTTCATGTAGAAATTCTATTCTATTGACAATAGGATAGAAGTCAGACTAGTTGCTCTATTGAAATTAGAGGAAGAGAGAGATTCTGCCTTGCAACAATTCTTTAGCCACTATGCTATTGTCAAATGTTGGTTTGACAAAAGAGCCAAAATCAAAGCTTTTAGGATATCAGACCTTGTGTTTTTATGGGATAAAGCTATTGAAAAGAAGGGTAGTCACCAGAAGTTTGACAAGCTTTGGCTAGGTCCTTATCAAGTTGTAGAGATCCTAGGGGAAAATGCTTTCTGATTGAGTAGTTTAACTGGAGAACCTGTTCCATTGCCTGTTAATGGAAAATTTCTTAAACACTATTTCAAGTCATGAAGTTGGTACTTTGGCTGGATGATGCATCTGTGTAAATGGTTTCTGTGTTTTTACTTGTAAGTAATTTTTGTATGTGAATAATTTTGCTCCTTTCTTTGTAGATAATTTGTTGTTTGTCTATTTGTCCTTTCTTTCTGTCTTTCTATTTCCTTAGTTCTTTTGGTTTCTATTTTTGTTTTGTTCTTTGGGGTTTATCTGTTTCTTTCCATCTTGAAATTGCGGGCTGTTATATGATGCATACTTTGGTTGATAGGAGAGAAGTGGTTTAAATATTTTCACATTTTCTGATTGGATGATTTTCTCCTAAATTCGTTGTTTCATGCATATTGTTAATAAGAGTTGTGGAAAGTTCTGAAAATAAGGTGCAAAGTAAGTAACCTTCATTAGCCCTCCCTGAATCTGTCACAAATCATCAAGATCATCTCCTCTTGTAATGGTATATTTGTCCTAGGATGATAGTGTTGTAAGATTTGAGTGAAAAATCCAATTTCCCAATTACTGTTATGAGGTCCATGGTAGTTTTCAACCCAGATCAGATGTCAAACATCTAACATATTGAGAAAGAATTAAATGAAATAATCTAAAACTCCAAGAGAAAATAGAAAAGAAAAAGAAAAGAATTATCTAAAAAAAAAAGACTCAATATGAATGGGTGATTCTAGTATCTCTACCGAGGCTATGGACGCCTAACTGGCAGTAGAGCAATGCTGTGAGGAAACTAGAGGTATCTTTGTCAGGGCTATGGATGCCTGACTAGCAGTGGAGCAATGCCTAGGATATCATTGCACAACAGTTAAAGGGAATCAACTCATGTAGCTCAAATCTTGTACATTGTTGTTTGAAAGGTGAAGAAAACTTTACAAAAGAGTGATGCACAATCAAGCACACACATGGATTTCAGGGGTGGCCAGTGATGATTTACATTTGAGATTATAGTTCAACCTTGGTTGTTATAACTGACCCAACTAGAGTTGTGATGTTCATGAACCAGGAGTTCTGGGTAGCTGAATCCTTCAGTTTCATGAAAATGGTTAAACCATTTTTCCAACCAAGTCGCTATTTGTTATGCCTTGCATAACCACCTCATTTAATTCTGGAAAAAAATGGGTCCACCCTTCTTTTATTTATTTTTATTGCTTTTGGTTACTTGATTTTCTCTTGGCAGTTCTTTTGTTTTCTGCCTGGGTTTGCTTTCTTGTTTTGTCAAAATTTTGGTTATGTCCCAGCATGCATTGGTTTTCTTCTTGCTAAGTACTGAATCACACTATCTTAGACAATGGTGTATTTCATTTTGATATATCTTATGTGCTTCTGAGGACTAATGGGGACTCTATTTTGTAGGATTAAATTACACACGTGATGACACTTTTCAAGGGAGCTCAGTTGGGAAGCATTCCCCAATCTATTTGGTCATAAATTTCCTCTAAGAAGAAGGTCGGCAAGACCCTGCAGTTGTCTCACTGACTGGCATTGCATTCTATTCATTTGGGGTTCACAGGTTACCCAAACATCCCGCTCACCATGACTCTTTTTGTGTCTTGCCGACTGGAGGAGCCCTTGCCATAAGCTCTTGCCGCTCAACGAAAGGTCTCACTGAAGAGGTAAGGTCTCGGCGACAAGGGTGGCATTGGCGTAGCAGTTTGGGCTCACAAAGAGGTCTCAGAGAAGGAGGAAAGGTCTCACCGACAGGAGGAATATCATCGAAAGGGGTCTTGCTGATCGATAGGATATCTCGTTGATCTATTGGAGTCTCAGTGAAATGAAATGGAATTGGTGAAGGATGGAAAGATCAGCGTAAAGTCTAGGCGACCCAAGGATTGTCTCGACGAATGACGCCAGCCTCGGCGGAAGGTCCTGCCGACAGATGGAACTCTTGCCGATGTGAAAATGAGCTTGATGAGGCTGAGTGAATTCAACAAAAGGTCTCCCTGAAGTTCTCTCAACTCAGTGAAAGGAAGTTCTGGTCGGTGTAAGGTCTCATCGACCGAAGGGAGTCTCCCCGACAAGGTGTGCTCACTAGAGAAAGGAAGGCACGCCAAGATGTCCTGGTGAGGGGACTTTGTCTCACCGACATAAAGCATCGTGGCTTCGGTTAAAGGTCTCAGCAAAGGGAGCTGGTTTGGCTGATACAGAAGGAGCCCGACAAGACAAGATGAGATTGATATAAGGTCTCCCCGACCACGGAAAGTCTGGCCCACATCAAGGAGCTCGCCAAAAGAAAAGGTGACATTGCCAAAAGGTCCCACCGACCTGGTGGGGTCTGGCCGATAAGAATGAGTGAGCGGGAAGGAAAGAGGAAGTTGTCGGGAGGTCTAGGTGACTACACCAGAATCTTGATGAAAGGGAAAAGGGGCTCGTTGTGACAGCCTGCCAACCGTGGGGAGTCTTACCGAAATGAAAGGGGCTCAGGCCTAGCTTGGGGTGACTAAAATGAACTCGCTGTAATATTTCCCCGACTGATGTTGGTCTTACTGACTAGCGATAGCTTTGCCAACGTGTTGTCTCCCTACAGTATAGTAGAATGCACTCAGTGAAAGGTCTCCATGAAGGAAGCTTGTCTCCCAGAAATGAAATGAGATCCTGTCGAAAGGGAGATGCCTTTACCCAAACGTCTCATCGACTGAGGAAGGTTCTGTTGAAAGAAGAATGTGCTCGCTGAGGGAAGAGGGGCTTCACCACAAGGTCATGCTGACTGGTGACTATCTTGCCGATAGTATTTGTGAGCTCGATATGACTTCTACAACTCACCAAAAGGCCTCATCGACTGACACCCGCTATGTCGATAGCTGTTAAGAGGAAAAATCACATCAGAGAGACACGATTAGTGTCTCACCGAAATGTGATTTAATGTGGACCACCTTTGACCACTTGATAATCCTGCGTGGCATATGTCTAACCAATCAGAAGAAGCTAAAGGAATGACCTATTGGCCATTGATCGATTGACTAACATCTTGAAGGAGACCGACAAAATTCAAACCAGATGAACTCAATCTGAGATCGAAGGGAAATGGATCAGCTAGGGGGATAATGTTCAGATCTAAAGGGAGGCCCGATGATGCTTCCAAAAGATGGTCAACATGCAGAAAGGTCTTGAACATGAAGGAGGCCAAAGGAAAGAAGCAACCATGACTCACAGGGGATAGCTGTAGTGACCACTAGCGAGAGGCAGATCACTATTAATGGAAAAATACTTTTAGAGCATTCAAGGCTGCCCCGATGGAGTTCAAAGATGGACACGAAAGGCCAAAGTAAATGTGGTAGCTACAAAACATCTAAGAGGATTCCTAGAACAATCTCTCATCAGCATGGACAGCAGGGATTCACATTGAATGCAACTTTGACTCTCTTCAGAAAGATTTGAGAGTTGACTCTCTTGGAAGTAGATATTTTGTAAACCCTAATGTAGGGGGACAATGCATTCTTTTTGGTACACTATATATATGGTATTCTTGCCTCTTTGTAAAGGTTAGAACTTCTAGGGTTAGAAAAAGTTACCAGAAATAGAGAAGAAATAGAGGAGACAGAGCTGCATCCTGATTCTTTGTAATTAATAGGAGTTTCTTTTGTCTTCTTAGGATAGGAGTTAGATTTAGTAGAAGCCTGTAATGTATCTTTCAAGTTTTCTTAATATAAATGGAAACAATTTGGAGTCATAGATTTTCTATACACTGGTGATTGTGCTAGCTTTGTAATTGTTGCTTATCTATTTCACTAATAGTAGAAGCAACTAGATCTTAATCTACTTCAGATTGTGTTTTAGAATGGTGTTTGTCTTAAGTTAATCATTTGATTTGTGAAGCCTTCAAGGAATGCAATATTATTTTGGTGTTTTATTTAAAATGGTAACTAGTACTCTGTTGTAGAAATCAACACTGTGAATGAATGCAATTGTGTGTTAATCACAAGTTAATTTTGTTCTTCAGTTTTAGTTTACAATTCCTTGAAGAATAACAAGTCTATTTAAGGTAGGTGAATTATAATTCTTTATGTCCCAAAGCTCTGACCCATCTTTTGATGTTTCTTTAAAAACCCCTGGTTAGAGTAGGTTTAAATTCATGCTTGATCTTAGAACAATTCAGAAGCTCACACCAGCAGGCCCCTTGAACATTACTGTTACATTGACCACTGAGGGACATTAGCACAGTTGATAACCAACTATAAAGACCTTGGGAGCTAAGATATCCATGTGTTATCTTTCTCTTTCAGGAGAAATAGAATAGCAGTAGTCTGTTTAACTGTTGCTGTGTTATTTCGACCATCAATAGATGTCAAGTTTTATGTGGAGGTAATGGATGTGGTCCAAAATTTAGGAGGGGAAAGAAGGTCGATGTATGATTGTTAACCTTGAGAGATTATGACTTGGGAAAAAGGCATTTGATATGGCTATTATTTTGAAAGACTTCAAGCGGGATGCACTAATACATTTGACTGCGAAATAGGATGAAACTGTTCAATGAAATATGTAAAATTCAATGTTCATCAGGGGCTTGTAAAATTTGATGTGTAATTTCTAATTTTTTGAAAGTTTATCCCCGACGTTCATCAAAATTTCAACGAACCTGGGGTTCATCGAAATGTCGGCTATCAGTTTCGTCAAATTGTCGACAAACATGAAAAATTAAAAAAAATCAAATTGTGGCCGACATAAAGAAAAGTGAATTCGCGTCTGATTTATTGCGACAGTGTTTTGCTCTACTTGAGACAGTTTGTGGAGAACTAAGGACGATTTTCTTGGGAAAAATTAGAAAAAATTCAAGAAGATATCACTAGGTTGAGGGTAGTCATTGTCTTTTTGCAGAATTCAGTTGTGAAGTCAGATTTGTAGTTCCAAATTTGAAAATCATATTTTAAAGCAACATCTCATCAGATTTCATTTTTAGAGGTTAAGGGTTTTGAGAATTTCATGTCCAGATTTTGTTGTGTGGAATCACCATAAGATCACAACCGAGGAATAGATTCTTGTGACTATAATAATGTGATCCATAACTCTATTGTTCATGTGGCATAGTTGTTCTATAACAAATACAGGATGCATTCATGTGTGACCCAAGCTTAATGTGGCTATGTTTTGATAGAAATGGAGGCACTCATATAATGTAGTTAATTCAGGTTGTATAATGTAGGTGTTAATCATCATTGGGTGCATTCAGGTTGTCTCAAGTTTAACAGGTTAGGATGTAATTATAGCATGATCGAAGAGTGATTACCTCTTGCTGCAATAAAGAGCCTATAATTCTAGTTGATATGCAGAGTGGTTGTGTTATATCAATTATGTAGTGCATTCAAGCACAACCCATGTTTAATGGGCTATTCTAGAGAGTGATCAAAATTTTCTAAACCTTATGAATGTTACTTGACATATATTTGCATAATCTCAAATTCCTTCAGAGGCTTTAAAGTATCAATGTATCCTATATAGGGTTTAGGAATGATTTTTAATTAATTAAATAAATAAATGATGTATTTCCTCAGATTAGATAATGTGGAGATCTCCTAAATCTGCCCCAGCACACTATCCTCTTTGGCACTATATTCATTACTCTAGCTACTAGGTTTTTGCATGTGACATCTTTAATATCTTCATGACCGTGGCTTTTAAATAGATCTTAGTCTTTGCTTTAATCATTTTCATGGTAACCCTTGAGTTCCATAAACCACCTTCAATCTCTTCTGAGAACGCTATCTTAAGCTAGACTACATAGTATGAATATAAAGCAAGTCCTTCATACCTGCCATTGTTCCAAACCACCACTCACTGCCTTGCTTAAAAAGTTGCCTCTATAAGCACAATAGCATGTTTTAAAATTATGGTTGCCAGTGATTGACCATTAAGGTCACCACTTTCATCATGAAGATACAATGAGATTTTTGTCTTCAAACTCAAGGCATTATGGAAGATAACATTGTGAATTGTTTATTGTGTATGATTCAATTTTCTTGCACAGTTACTGCTTTGCTAACTTCCTTTAAGACTGGGCATTGCACCCTCAGTTACAATCTCAAACAGCTCACTCACTATCACTTGAATATTCCTTTCATGAGCATCCTTCTATAAAATCAAACTATGCCCTATAGACTGCCTACTTACTACAGGAGACTCATTGTTTCATGGTATTGTAGTTCTTAAGATCATTCAACCTTATTGACACTACTTCACAGTCCACAAGGTATTATTCACTATTCTCCCATCTTTTGTGAGTCTCAAAACACTGCTCAAACATGCAATCCACTACCTCCATTATACAATATTAATGGCTAAGAAGAAATATTGAACCTATGATTACCATTGTTACTTCATTTGGACAATCATTCCCTGATTGCATTTGCCTTGTCTAACACTACGAAAAGCATTTGAAAAAACCTTAAGGTCAACAAGGGGGTAAGGAAACTCACTGTTAAAATCTCCACTTTACTATGCAAAGTTTGAGATTTATTACCTTATCACTACTTAGCCTATTTTTGACTATCACATCTCAAGTGACTGTCATTCTTCTTACCGTAGATTGCATTTACAAATGTCACTAAACTACATAGTGTGCTTGTTATTGGCTACAATCTTTAGATTGCAAGATTTTGTTATTACCTACAATGTCTCAATCTTTCTGGTATTGCAAACCTCACTAATCCGCTATAGTTATTGTTTATATTTCCTACAGAGGCCTGTGGGTTTTGCACCCAATCATGCTCTACCAATGCTTTTGTTGTTTTTATTAGATCTCTCAAATGTTGAGGGTCTTAGGATAAGCTCATCATAAGAAGTGACACACATCTTTTTTAACTAAAAGGATAAACTGTATTGATGATTAGCAATGATGATTCCGACGAGCGTTCTCGTGGAATGGGCTGTTTGCCTTACTAGCTTACTACCTCCATTGTTGTAGGAATTTTGTGATCAAGTTCAATATTCTGATTTTAGGAGTCTTACCGGTTGGAAATCATAGTAAAATCATAATTCAATAAGTTTTGGAATTAGCATTGTAAAGTGTTTTTGGGGGTCATTAACTTCAGACTATCTTCTCTTTTGCAGGGGTGGTTGCATGCCAAATTTTTTTGGTGTAAAATATCAGAATTATTAGACTATGTTACATGTCTATGAATAAAAATTATTGGAGTGTGAGTTTGATATTTTTAAGATCTAAATAGTCAAGCTTGGTAAAGAAAAAATTATGTCAAATAATAATATTAACCGTATCAAAATGAAGAGACACTTGATAGATTGTACAGATTGAAAAGAAAGGTGATGGAAATGTTATCTCCTTGCACAATTGTAGCTTAAAGATTTAGACAATTTTAATCACAACAAATGTAAAATAATTGTAGGCAAGTATGGTCAATGCTTGAAGGGGGGCATGATTATCGTCCATTGGTAAGTTGTTCATTATATGTGTTTATATTGATTGAATTTGTAAATGTTTATATTGTTTTAACATTATATATATATATACCACTTGATCATGATCATGGTTTATTTGTGTCTATCATTATTATAAAGGTGGGGCAAATCTTAGGGCGTATGATATGGATTATCATGGCCCGCAGAATGTGGCTTTGCAAGTGATGAATATGGAATTGTGAATATCGAAGATGAAGTTAATCCATGGAAGAAGATGATCATGCCTTTAAAAACACAATTGAAAAGATGATGCAGGCAACAGTCAAATGATCCATGCCACATTTAGTGGCGGTAATTCGATCATGATGATCAAGATGACTTTGATGATGTTCATGATTTACCTATACTTGACAAGGCATACGAGCCCCTTTATGAAGGCTCTGAAACAACTCTTCTCTCTGCTGTATTGTTGTTATTGAACTTGAAGGTTATGAATGGTTTATCAAACATAGTAATCTCATGGATGTTAAGGTATGTCATATATGTCATCTTTTTTCATCTATTTTAATTGTTGTTAGTTCATCACTAGTAAATAAAGGATGAAATATGTACCATTAATATTCTTTATATGAAAAAATTACTTTTTGTTGTAGATTGATTGGTGAATTTTTGTTACCACCATCAAATATTTTACCTGGCTCATACCGAGATTTATGTGCCATTATGAAAGATATCAGAATGGAGTATCAAGCAATAGATTCATGTCCCAATGATCATATTATATATCATAAACAACAAGAATTTGCAACAGATCGCCCAAAATGTCATATCGAGATATCAAACAGATCAACTAATGTGCGGTGCCTCTAAGGTTCTTCATTATATTCCCATTATTCCACGTATGCAACGATTACTTAGGTGCGAAAGCTTAGCACAATTGATGGATTACCATGCATGAAATAGAAGTGGTGATGACACTCTTCGAATGCCTATAGATGGTTCTGCATTTAGGGACATGGAGGAAAAAATGGCCACACTTTAAAGAAGAACCTCGTAATCTCAGGCTTTCATTGGGAGCGGACGGTGTCAATCCATTTGGAGAGCTGAGATCTATTTACTCAGTGTGGCCTATTTTTGTTATCAATAATAACATTCCTCCACGGATGTTAATAAAGAGGGAGTACATAATATTGTCAATGATTGTTCCAGGTATTTGTTTACATTAATTTTCTTTAACATAGTAGCATCTCATTTGTCTTATTTGTTGCATAATGACTTATATTTTTTTCATTCAATAGTCATGTATATTAATTTATATATATTGTAGTAAAATGGTTATAATAATTATATAATGTTTATGTTCATTCAACTAGGTAAGTACCAAGTTAAAGAAATGAATGTATATATCAAGCCTCTTATCGACGAGTTACTAAAGTTATGGATTTGCGTCACTATGTATGGCATCTCCATACCAATAGGACAAAGACAATTTCAATTCCATGCAATGCTTGTATGGACAATTCATGATGCCCTGGGCTAACACATTTTGTGGTATGTTATAACGTTCAATCACCGCACTTCTTTAACAATATTTAATTTGATGAAGTAGATATCATGGCTGTTTTCTTAAATAATCTATCTAATATATATAATTATAAAATTGACATATTTAACTGGTAATTAAATATCATCTTGCAGGTCTTCAAACAAAGGAAAAATTTGCATGTCCAATTTGTGGTCCAAAGATGAAATCTCATCGCTCAACAAGTTTAGGAAATCAAGTGTTTGATGAGTATAGGCACTTCCTCCATAGAAATCATAACATCTAACCACCTAAAAACATCTTTCAATGGGAAAGAGAAGACTACATCAAACCACGAAGAATGTCACCTCACCTATGTAGTTGGAATATAATAGAATTAATCAATAAGGTTATACATTGATCAAATTGTTTACCTAATATATATGATAAGTGTTTGAATTTATATTTTATATTGTGTTGTGTTTACTCATGTTGCAATTGCCAATGATTGTCATTGTTAATTTGTTTTACTTATATGCTTCATGAAGGTCATTAAGGCATTAATGGCCAGCTTCCACATGGACTAAAAAGTTATCCCAAACAATTTAGTAGGTTACCCTACTCCGAAAGTAATTTACAATTGTAGTATACTTGTTTGATACAATGCATATCGAAAGCATTGTAATGTAAACGCGAGTAGAAAATATTGGATGGAAGTAATGACAAAAATTGTCAAAATTTGTAGTGACATTTAGAAGCTAACGCAATGAAAAAATGTCATTCAATTAAATAGTGATGGAGACAAAATTATAAGTGCCCTTCCTGGTTATTAACAAGAGTAGCAAAGCAATGCTATAAAAGAAGTCATACAAAAAATTTGATTTCCCACAGGATTTGCTGCTAACATAAACAATATAATAACAAAGAAAGGTGAATTTGGGTCAGGGATGAAAACGCATGATTGGCATACCTTCATTAAGGTAATTATTCTGGTATATTATATACACTTGTATAATGCATGTACTTTTTAGTGTATTGTGTTTACTACTTTTGGAAAAATAATGAAAAGATCATTTTATAATTGTTGCAGTACGTTCTACCTCTATCTCTCCCATACAACTTTGACAACAATGTCAAGCAAGTTATATATGATCTTGGAAAATACATGAGGTAAGTAGCGAGATTTGTTCAATTCGCTATATACATCTTATAATTTCCATTTGTTTTACTTGTTATGTAATATATTGTATATTTTTGTTAAATATCGTTAATATATTTGTGCCTTGAATCACTTGTAAATGGCTATCATCTAAAGAAATCCATAAAGAAGATATAAATTATTGGAAGAGAAAAATTCCTCATCTAATGTGTGAAATGAAAAAGTGTCTACCTTCAAACATTTTTCAATGCACAAGAACACTACCTCATACACCAAGTTGAGGAGATTGAATTGTGTGGACCTGTACACACAAGGTCAATGTGGATGGTTGAAAGGCACTTGAAATTTTTGAAGGCTTTGGTTAGACAAAGAGCACATCCCGAGGGTTCTATGGTGGAGGGATATATGGCATACTAGACCCTGGTGTACATTAGTGAATATCTTCCTAAGCTTGCAGCAAATATCCATGTAGATCGTGATTAGATCCCATTCCACACACAAATTCGGGCGGGGATTACCCGTTGGAGACAAAAGGTAGATTGAGGAAAGTGAGAGGTAATTATAAGATGGTCATGGAGATTAATTGGAATGTATTTTATATATGGTTTTTATGTATATTGTACTTA